>CM031243.1:609751232-609875024 GCA_018340775.1 Taxus wallichiana var. yunnanensis
TGATGAAGCAAAAACTTGAGAGAAAGAAAGTACTATACATCTAAGAGGTGTGGAAGATTATAAATCTTCATTGTATATCTTGTCAAAGCTTTGGATAATAGATTGGCTTGTTTCTTGGTGGATGTAGCCCACACTGGGTGAACCATGTTAAATCTGGTGTTGATTTATGTCTTTTGTTTTGTATATTTCTTCTAGTAGAATATCCTCTTTTATTTACATGTATACTTGGATTTGATATATTGTCTGTACAACCAGTGTGCTAACCCCAATAACTGGTATCAAAGCTTTGTTTGAGGGATTTTTGTGTTGACGGATTTACTCACAGAGGGTTTTTTGATTGAGTGGGAGCTACAACAATGGTAGAAGAAAACAAAAAAAGCTAGAGAAGTTTGACGACCGAAATTATCAATTATGGAAGATGCAGATTGAGGATTATTTGTATCACGAGATTTGTATTCACCGTTGGATGAGAAGTCTAAACCTACAAAGATGACTAATGAAGAATGGAATATTCTTGATAGAAAGGCTTTGGGATCTATAATATTGAGCCCGATAGCATCCGTGCCTTCCAAGATTACGTGAAGCGACTTCTATGGTAGAGTTAATGAAATATCTTGCTAATTTATATGAAAAACCTAGTGCTTCAAATAAAGTTTATTTGATGAAGAAAATTTTAGTTCTAAGATGCATGAAGGTGGATCTCGCATCTAGTCATTTGAATGATTTCCGATCTATGGTAAATTAGTCAAAATCGGTTGAAATACCATTTGATGATGACGTAAAAGCACTTTAATTCTTATGTTCTTTTACTAATACTTGGGATAACTTGGTAATGGCTGTTAGTAATACAACATCTACTAATAATATTTTGAAGTTTGATGATGTGGTTAGTATAATCTTAAATGAAGAAATTCACAGGAAGAGTACAAAGGAATCATCATCTGGAAATGATTTGAATGTAGAAAGCAAGGGAAGGCAGAAGGAGAGATCCAAGAGTAAGAGTAATGGGAAATCAAAGTCAAGGGATAAAGATCTAAATCCGTAAGTAAGGAGTTACTTGTTGGAAATGTGGAAAGAAAGGAAATGCAAAGAAAGATTGTTGGTCAAAGGATAAAGAGAACCAACAACCAGACAAAAAGGTAAATAAGCAAATATTGTTGCATCGAGAGGTAATGCAAGATGCTCTTATTATTTTTTAGATAATAGAATTGAATCATGGGTTTTAGATTCAGGAGCCTCTTTCCATGCAAGCCCTAATAAGGGTTATTTTAGAAATTATGTCTAGGGTAATTTTGGGCATGTTTATTTGGGTGATGATGAACTTTGCAGTATTAGTGGTAAAGGGGAAGTTCATCTAAAATTATAGAATGGAAATACATGGGTATTGAAATATGTGAGGCATGTGCCAAGCCTCAGGAGGAATCTTATTTCTACAGGGCAACTAGGTGAATCTGGTTGCATGGTTAATTTTACAGGAGACTCTTGGAAAGTCACCAAGGGTGCTCTTATTGTGGCAAGAGGTAAGAAGGTAGGAACATTATATTTATCTACCTATATTACTGATTCCTTTTCTGCATTATCTACTTCAGATTTAGATGCATGCATGTGGCATAACTGGTTGGGCCATATGAGTCAAAAAGGAATGTAAATCTTAAAGGCTAAGGGTAAGTTATCAGATTTGAAAGATTTAGATCTTGATTTCTATGAGCGTTGTATCTTTGGAAAGTAAAAGAGAGTGATATTTCTCAAAGTTGGGGCAACTAAGAAGGAGTAGAAATTGGAGCTTGTACACTTAGATGTGTGGTGACCAACTCAAGTAGCTTCTTATGGTGGATCCCAATATTATGTTACTTTCATTGGTTATGCTACAAGAAAGGTATGGGTTTATTGTATTAAACGTAAATTTTATGTTTTTGAGACTTTTAAAAGATGGAAATCCCTTGTTGAGAATGAATCAAATTTAAATTTAAAGTGCCTTAGATCTGACAATGGTGGTGAATATTGTAGTAAGGATTTCAATGATTATTGTTTAGTGAATGGAATATGTAGAAAAAGAACAGTTCCAAGAACACCACAGGAGAATGGTGTTGCTAAAAGAATGAACAAGACAATCATGGAACATTCTAGAAGTATGGGGATACATTTTGGATTGCCCTTACAGCTTTTGGGCGAAAGTAGTTGATACATCAATTTATTTGATTAACCGTGGGCCTTCATGTTCACTAGATAGAGGAATAATAGAGGAATCTTGGACCGGAAAATAGGTAGATCTTTCTTTTCTTAAAGTTTTTGGTTTAGAAGCTTTTGTGCATGTTGATAGGGAAAATAGGAAGAATTTGGATGCAAAATTGGTTATGGATTTGGTGATTTCGATTCCATTTTTGGGATTTAAAGAATTCAAAAATTATTAGGGGTCATGATGTTGAATGGAATGAAAAGAGAATGTATAGGGATCAAATGTTGGTACCTAAGGATGAACTGGTTGAGAATTTTGTGAATGAAAATGAACTCTTGGATTTAAAAGTATTATCGACAGGGGTTACACAAGAGAACTCGATTTTGGTTGACCCATGACCGACATCGGTCGATGAACCATATCGGTTACAAAAGATCCAAACCGACATCGGTTAGTAGAACCAATGTCAATTTGAGGTGACCGACGTCGGTCACTATCAGATTTGGATACAAATGTTCAGGAGGTCCAGATTGAGCCTCCAATACCCCAAACTCCCGTGAGAAGGTCACAAATGGTAAGTAAACCTCCAAAAAGATTTACACCTTCTCTATTTTATTTATTATTGACTCATAATGGTGAACCAGAAAGCTTTGAAGAAGCTATGCAAGATAATACCCACGTCTAGTGGGATCATTTCATAGATGAGGAGATGGAATCCTTAGAAACGAACCAAACTTGGGATTTGGTTAAGTTGCAAAGCAGTAAGAGAATATGGAAAAGAAAGGTATTGGAGGATGGAAAGTTGAATATGGAAAAGATTCATATAAGCAAGAACCACTGTGGATATGCCAAAGAAGCCATTAGCAAAGGAGAAGTTAGAGCTACACTCCACTTTTGTTGGTCTTGAGTCCGAGACTTGAAGAGGAAGGAACAAAGCTAAGGAAGGATCTAAGAATGATGTTGTACAGTGTATGGTGCGATAATTAATCTCCAAGTGGGAGATTGTTGAGTTTTCGAGCTCAAATAATTCAGTTAAGCATGTAATGTGAAACTTACTGGAAAATACAAGAACCATCATCGATTAGGGAACCAAAGATCGGTCACCCAGGGATCGACATTAGTGGTCGTGCAAGGAGGAACTAAATTCGGTTAGGGCTAACCGACATCGGTTACTGTGCAAGGATATTTTAACTAACTCTCGGGAATTAGATCTTTTTTTTAGCTTTAAAGTATATCTATTTATTGTAATTGCATGGCTAAGTGTCTTAAGTCTATAAATGACTATAATAAGCATAAAATCTATGGTTTATATTAGAAGTATTAACAAGAATTAAGAAGAACTTGCAAAAGTTGGTGAGAGAGAGAATTCTTGGTGATGAAGCAAAAGCTTGAGAGAAATAAAGTATTATACATCTGAGAGGTGTGGAAGATTGTAAATATTAATTGTATATCTTGTAAAAGCTTTGGATAATAGATTGGCTTGTTTCTTTGTGGACATAGCCCACACTGGGTGAACCACGTTAAATATGGTGTTGATTTATGTCTCTTGTTTTGTATATTTATTCTGGTAGAATATCCACTTTTATTTGCATGTATGCTTAGATATGATATATTGTCTGTACAACTAGCTTGCTAGCCCCAACATTCCCAATCCCTTATCCTCCTTCATGAAGAAGGTGTCACCAGATCTCTTTCTTTCCTTTCTCCTCTATTTGCACATGTGTAATTTCCTTTCTTTGGAATCTTATTTCCTTCTTCTTCTATTACGAGCCTTCTTCTTTTCACGAGCCCGATTTTATACCTCCTATCGATCCAACTTCTCATTCTCCTCAAATTCTTGCTCTAATTCCTCCCTTAGTGTGGTGAAGTCTATCTCTTCTTCTCCGGACTCTATTTCTATCTCGAGAGATAGAGACCACCTTTGCCCTTGTGCGTTTGGTCTTTTCTTGTCCTACGTTTCCCTGCTAAGAGGTCCTCGTCCCCTCATTGCTGCTTATGTGAGAATAATACATTATCTTATGAGAGGTATCAAGCTTCCCCTCTTCTTCATCACCTTCCTCTTCCTCCCGTGCCTCATCCTCACGTGCCTTCTAGATAGGCAACATCGATGCTCCCCTAGGCTGTGGAAGAATGGAGTCTGTAACCTCCACTTCAACTCCCCTTGAGTATTCGACCGTAACTATACAAACACCATGCTAATAAGTCTCTTAATTGTAACATTTACCTATGGATGCAAATCGAATAGGTCTGGTTTCAAAACCTTCAAGTGTGCGCACTTGAATTCATATCTATAAGTGATGTGCAATGTATGTAGATATGAACCCACCTTATCTACATCATAGGTCAATTTTTGCACGTCCTTCAGCTTATTGATGGAGCACTTCAGGTACCTCACCAAGAATGTAAACAAAATTTTGCACCATAGACTCATCTCTCCATTAGCCATACGAAACCGAGATAGGATGAAATGTTGCATTCTTGCATTCTTTTCTTGATCTCCCACTATTGTGGATTACTTGCATGGAATGTGCCACTCATTCTCAAAGGCCCCTCGAAGTCTATCATACCACTTATTAATTATGGCTTTGTATGTACTTGTGATGGTGCCATCACAAGTAAACCCTACAAACTATACTCATAGGGGATGGGTTCACTGGTGGGTAAACCCACATATTTCCTTTGGGTCATCTGGTACCCCAATTTCCCAAAACATGATAAAAAGTAGAATGGACCCCCACGTAATCTTCTCCCCTTCTTCATTCTGCAGCTTCGCCTCCTCAATGATGTTATTGTTAAAAAACTGGGCCAAATTGTAATGTGCTCTCTTTGAAATTCTATAAGCCACATACAAGAACCTCTTATTAATGTCTATCCAGGCTCAAGCACCTGATTTGCAGATCACAAGTCGGGATGCAACCCTAAGTGTCGGATCATCTAGATCCGCGATGGTTTGTGCCCTACCTCCCTTCTTGTAGCTCAATTTCTTTGCAAGTTCTTAAATTTTCGTTGTAGCACATAAATCTAGGGCCATGTCTTCTCCCATACTTCTTATACCTGTGACACACTCAATCAATTGAGTGGTGAGTCGCATCCTTTTTCCCGTAAAATAAAATAAATCTTCATGAACCCACAACATCAACCACTAGAAAGAGGTGTGTGGGTTTGCAAAGAAAGGAAGCTCCCAAAACTGCAATACACCTATTTTCTCCAACTCCCACTTCACGAAATCATCAATTAAATGGTTTCCAACCTCATATGTACCTAGGACGACTTTGTTTAAATCTGACCTCATCTTATTCTTGTGCTCCTCCGTGCGGTGGTTAAACTAATTAATTTTACATCAAGTGAGCTTTGATTTCCAGATTTCCACCCTCAATACATCGGAGGGTACTGCATTTCCAAGTAGATTTCCTCTAGGGTTATTCTGCTACAACCTTGGGTATCTTTGTTCTCAACCTTCATGCCTTTAGTACCATTTCTCTATAAATTATGTCCGCCCTATGTGTAATTCTTTCCAACTTCCTTCTACCCAAGCCCTGTAAACTTTTGACCACTTATAATGTACACAACCCTTATTCATGCTCCACTTCCGACTCTATCTCACTTCTCTGCAAGGATTCACACACAACTCTCAAGCACTTCTGGTTCACACAAACTTTGCGTCACTTTTAAGCTCTTCATCACACTTCAACTTGCTCGGTAGCACAAATTTGTTCGAAGGAAAGGTAGCCAAATGAATACCCTAACCCCTTATTTATACTTTTTCATGACCCTCATGTCCCTTTGACCCATACGTTTTAAGTCACTTTTTTAATAAAGTACCTTTTCCATTTTTGACAACTTTTGTAACCACCTCTTGCACTACAGTCATAACCTTCTAGCACGCTATACTACTTCTTATCCATAGATCTCCTCTGCACGCCTCCCTACACCGAAGTACAAAACCTCTACGTCATATCCCAAGTAGTTTCCCATGCCATTGCTACCTCATGTTACACTACATGATCACTTTCCCTGTGTGGTCTTCAATCAACTCAAATTTCTTCATAACACCTTATGCCCAACACTTATCACATCTTATTCACTTCCACACCAACGTTCCAAAAGAAGCCTTCAACCAAACCAACCTATATCAAGAGGGCACCAAAAATTCTCATCTCTATACTTCAATCCACCCCACACTAAATGTATGTGTAGTCCTTTGTGCATGAAATCACTTAGATATTAATTATCTAGGTGTGTAAGCATGCTTATTACAACAAAACAAAACTAAATTGACAAAGCATAGCGATAATGAAAGGAAACACATATAAAGAAAATGCATGAAAGGGAAACCTAAGCTAAGTGGCAATACTACCTTATTAAAATCACCAAGAAGACTTATTTATAGTAGGGCTTCAGCCTAATCCTATTGAAATAACTGGGAAAATGCATGCCATTCAATGTAAAAAACTAACAAGCACATGAATCAAGTATATAAGTCATAACATATTGTCCTAACTAATGCAATTGGAACTTTCTAGGGCAGCGTAAAAACTTGGAGTCATAAAGAAGAACCATTTGTCCAACTTCTAATGTTTTATTCTTAATATGCCTTTTATGTCATTCCTTCTTTCGGATTTCTCTATATTCTGACTCTAACGCACTCATCCAACTGCATCAATTTCTCAATGTGCTCTTCAAGTGCTTGCTCATCATCTAGTCCATTTGTGCACGCAATACTTAGGGATGGTAACATGAATTCTACTGGTAAAACAACCTCTGCGCTAAACACCAATTAAAAGGGTGTGGCCTTATTCAACCTCTTGTAATTTTTCCTGTATGCCCAAAGTACAACAAATACTTTATCATCCCAATATTTTCTTCCAACATCACAAATATTTGTCAATGTATGTCCCAATATTTTGTTGAAATCCTTAGCAGTCCCATTGGCATGTGGGTGATAAGGTGTTATCTTATGGTGTGCCACCATAAATTCTACCAACAATATTCTAATAGTCTCATTAATGAAATGAGTGCCCCTATCACTTGTCAAGATCAATGAAAATCCATACCTACTGATAATGTTCTCTCATAAGAACCTTACTGTCAGTAGCTACCGTGCAATCCTTGTAGGTGTTGCTTTTGCCCACATTGTCAAATAATGCATACAAGTTATAATGTAGCGTGATCTAGTCCTGAATGCTGGTGGGGAGATAGGACCCAAAAATTCAATTGCCCATTTCTCAAAAGGTTTTGCACTCACTATAGGCCTCAAAGGAATTTCATCTCTATTCCCAAGCTTTCTAAGGCCCCCAGGCGATGATCACAGCCTTGGCATACTCCTTACAATCCTTATACATTGTTTCCCACCACAAACCAACCATCAAAATATTGTGCATGGTGACAAAGTACATGTATAATGTCCACTAGCAATTCCGCATGAGATTCCTCCATAATAGCTTCACACTTATGCTCAAGTACACACCGATGCAAAACCTCATCCTAACCTAGTTTGTATAGATCTCCATTGATCAACATGTAAGGCGTGGAAATGAATGGTAAGTTGATTATTCTATATGATCTTAATTCCCTTAGGTGCCACACTAATATGCAAAAATTCAACAATGTCCTCTAAATTAGAGGGCGCATGGTTCAATATGAACATCTTTACATCTGACATTGTGTCCTCAATGCTCTGTGCATCCTCACCTAAGATAATCTTTGATAAATGGTTCGGTCTAGAATTTATCTTTCCTGGATTTACCACATATGTAAAGTCAAATTATTGAAACAACAGAATCCAACGGCATATGCACCCATGCAAAATAGTCTTATTAACCAAGTAATTAAGTGCTTTATGATCTATATAAAATATAAAGGGATTTACCAACAAATAATGTCTAAACTTGTGCAAAGGTGCGTAAATTAGGGACAATTCTTTGTGTTATATAGTTGTATAATTCTACTCAATCGGGTCAACTTCCTGCTTGCGAAACAAATAGGATGATCAACAATCCCATCACCAAATTGTGTTAACACTACACCAATGGCCATGCCAGAGGCATCAACATGTACATGAAATGGTTTATCCCAAGAAGGAAAATGCATAGAATGGGCATAGAAGTAAGTCTTTCCTTCAATGTATCAAATGCTATCTATTGTGCCTCATCCCAATGAAATTTTCCCTTACTCCTTAACAATTCTTCCAAGGGCGTGACAATCTTAGCATATCCCTTAATAAAATTTCTGTAATAACTTGTATGTCCTAAGAACCCATACACCTCGCTCTGATTGGTAGGCTCCTCTAAACCTAAAATAACTGTGACCTTAGTAGGATCTACCAATAAGCCTTCTTTGTATATAATGTGTCCCAACAAGCTACAAAGGGTGTAACAAAGATACACTTCTTAATATTCAAGGAGATTCTTAACTGCCAACATCTCTCAAACATGAGTCTCAAGTTATCACAATGATCCTTTACTAGCCCATATATAGTCCAATCATCCAAATAAACCTGTAAAAATTGTGTATAAAGTCCTCAAATGCTTGCAAAACAATGCGCGAAAAGACTACAGGCACATTCTTCAACCCAAAGGACATTACTATTTATGCAAAACTTCCCCACTTAGTGGTGAAAGATGTATTTTCTTGATCTTCTTTATAAATCCAAACCTGATGATAACTAAAGAATCCATCAATGAAAGAATACATCTCGCGCCATGTAATGCCCTCCACGATCTCCTCAGTAAGACAAGGTGTAGGAAAAGGGTCTATGACACAAACAACATTCAAATCTCTATAGTCCACATAGATCCTTATCCTACCATATTTATTTATGCTTATCACCATGGGGATAACCCACTTTGATTCCTTAATGGGCTCAATGATTCCAGATTTCAACATCTTATCAATCTCTTCCTTAACTTTGACGCATAGATTAGGATTCATCCTGTAAGGCCTCTTCCTAACTAAGCACGCACCTTCCTTTAACTTGATCCTCATTTCACCCAAAGAGGGATGCAATCCCTTCAACTCATGATATCCTCATGGAAATAAGTCCTAGAAGTCACACAACAACTCAATAATCTTAGCCACCTCTTGTTTAGACCAATAATCACCAATAATGGCCTCCTTAGGTTTTGTATCTATCCCAATGTTGACCTTATTTATTTTCATAGGCTTGTGATAAGTGCGTGCCTTCTCATTAACACTATCCAAGACCTCACACATACCTATAATGTGGTCAACATCCATATTCTCTACTTCTTCATCATCAATCATGTAAACTAGCTTACCCTTCTCTTTTTCTAGCTAGGTGTGCCCAAGCTACACTTCATCTGTCTCTTCTTCATCAAAGTGTGCCTCTAAGTCCAATTCCCAAACATATCTAACATGATTTCCTTATCTTTTCACTATCCCCCATCATAAGGAACTTTATAATCTATAATGCTTCATGCACCGATGGTTTAGTAGAAAAATAATCAAAGGTATGAATCATACTTGAGGTCATCTCCTACCAATTAACTATTTCTCTCGTTAACTCTATATGAATATACCATACACATACACAACCACTTAAATTATCATAAAACTTATGTACCCATAGTGATGGCGGAAAGGCCTCCTACCCCTCCGTCCAAAGTCTCTCACACTTCTAAACATGATGCGAAGTAGAATCCTTCCCATGAAATTTAAATATCTATGAAGGTACATTGCTCCCAAGAAACCTAGTAGAGAAGGTGATTCTCACTTCTCACCACTCCAAAAGGTTATCTTTGTGTGTATTCCACCAACACGCAGTTGTTTTGCATAGGGTATAAATCAACACATTTCTTCTATCACCCTTATCCGACCACTGGGCTTCCATGGAGCGCAGAGATACATCAGGGTTTCCTTCACCAGTGTACTAAGGTACCTGGTTTTGACCCAAATGATGAACAACATGTGGCCTGATCATGCACATAACTATATTCTTGATCTCTCACTCAACCATCTCATACATTCCATGCACCCAGTTATCACAGAAACACTAGTTGTATCACTCATAGACTAAGCATCATCCCATTGAATAATACCTTCCTTAGATGGCTCAAGCAATTCAGGATCCCTAACTATTTACGCATATATCCTATCCGATCCTCTTCACTCAAGGGTTCTACATATAATGTAACCTTCCCATCCATCAAAGGAATAATGAAGTTTTCTTCTTTGTTCTCAAAACTGATATATCCTTTATTACAACGCAGATCAAAATTATTTGCATAACACAAAGGACACCGAGAAAGGATGGAAAACCATCTACTTTGGCAAGCACCAAAACCTCAAAATCCTCAATAAACTTGGCCCCTTGTATAGTAATAGTGGCATCCTTCAATACTCCAATGGGCATGGCTCTAGCCTTGTTTTCCATATATAACACATTCAAAGAGGGATATAATGGTGGTCTTCCCATCTGATTCCATGCATCCAAAGTGAGTACATTTACTTTTGCACCTGTATCAATCAATATGTTACTCAACAACCATTCATTAAAAACTGCATTCAAAGTAATCTCTTTATCATATTCAAGACTGTGAGGAGGTAAGTTCACGTGCAATTTTGGCTTTCACACTCCGATCCAATGCACGATACCTTATCCCTCACCCATTATGATAACAAAGGAATAATTTTTTCTTGGTGTAGTATCTTATAAACCTCCTTCAAGTCATCAACATATTTCTAAGAAAGCTCAACTTCCTTCACATACTCCAACTTTTGCAACTACTCCTTCAAGTATTGTATCTCACGCTACAAGTTTCTAATAACCTCCATAGTCTCTCGATAAACTTCCTTCGATGAGAAGGATATGGATATTTCACATTGATCACATCTTCATAATAATAGGTTTTTCTTTGGAGTCTCATGAGTGCACGTAGCCTCAACACGTGTAGTTACTAACACTTTGGTAGCATCTCGGGATTAGGCACTAACTTCCGGCATCCACCGATCTTCCACGAAAATGGAACAAAAATGTATTCACTTTCTTTACCAATGCCTTAGACATTCTGAAATCTCATTCAACTCAAGGTTGAATGCTCACTGGCGCACAAAGGTACTAGGTCCCTCTTTTGATGCTAACTATGTTAAGGAGTTAGCATGCATGAAGATATATTGCATAACCACAATAGATAAATGAGATCAAAGCATAAAGGAATAGATCATAACCATATGTAATAATGAACTTAAACAAGAGCCGAATGTGATTTACCATGTAATATCCATTAACAATAACATCAATAACAAGAATCCATCCACAACGATCTATTGTATTAATCACCATGAAACAAAGAAGCTGAATACATCAATAGTAACTCCATAAGATCATGCACATAAGCAAAAAAACAACATAACCTTACAATCATTCACGGTATATCCATACAGTGTAAATCATACATATATATAGGGGGTGGGGACTTTCCCTTCATTGCACATGCACTCTCAAAATAGACCGCATGCCACAAATAACTATATGTGCATTACAAGTCAACTACAAAAGCATGTAAGCTTCACTAATAATCGATTATCTTCTATTTTAAACTCTAGTTGTAATCCTATTATTAACCTAAGCTCTACATGACACTTTATCTTCGTTCGTATGAATTATTTCCCTGAATAGATGTTTTTTGAACTAAAAGTCTTCATGCTTTTATTTTATCTTCAAATCATTACGTGGCCACTACTCCAACCATCCATATTTCAATTTTTCCTGTGGCCCAAAATGTGACTAAGTGTAGAATATGCTTAACTCTCGGTGCTAGGCTTCTCGCATTGTCTTATCTATTTCCATGCCTCGCCTTCATGCCTAACTTCCGTGTATCCAAAATCTCTCGCATCGCTATACTTAGCGTCTTACAGTGTCCAAAAATCAAACAAAGATTCAAATAAAAGAATATAATTAAGTGTATCATCGACATAGAATGAAGTAGTAGGAGCACTAGCATTTTCATAAATAGGAGAGGCATGAGATGTAGCTAGAGTATCATTGTGACTACTATGAGAATAATCAGTGCATGTTTATTATTATAGAGAACAAGCATGAAATTAATAATATCATCATCCAAGTTTTCATTAGAAATTCTGAAGGAGGGGTGCAACTAATTGTATAACAAGGTGTGCAATGAGTAAATCTCATCAAATTAGAAACAATGCCAATAGTAGAATTATCAAAGCTAGTATGTACACATCATTCATTGGCTAAGAGTTGTTGCTGATTATCATATGAAAGAGTAACATCGTGATATAAAGAAACAAGCTCAGCCATGGTTGCCTCATCATAGATAGGATTGACACTCACATGAGGCATGACTAGCCGAGAAGGTGAAGAGCTATCCATTAGGGTTTTGTAGTGGATCCTAGGGAAAATAGTTCTAATCTACAGGTTCACCAAAATGATTTAATAAAATATGAATATTTTATTTAAATCTAAATGTACAACTATGATATAAATGATATGTAATAAAATATGAATTCTAAACAATTTATTTGATTTCATCAATGAAAGGAAATGACAGGATAAGGTACTAACCTTGATTTTTCTTACCTCTCGGTGATCTAGGATCGAGCGGTTTGATGAAATAGAATAACCAAAGTTTGCAACGAACCACATAAAAATTTAACATAGGTGGAACCGGTTGAACTAAGGCACTTGGAGAGGGATGGGGACGCTCGTGGGTGCCCTAGTTTTGTTTCGAGGTGCCATGATCTGTAGAAGAGGTCGAGTGGTCCTGTTCTAATATGGTTGTTAGGTTTCTTCACTTGTTCTTCTTTTGTCACGTGTATGTTACGCTTGGATTTCTAAGGTACCTGTAAATACGTAATAAAGAAAGCACCTACAAAAGCCTCAAATAGACATCAATTCCTAAAAAACAAAGATGTAAAATGAGGGGTGGGATGTCCTCACCAACACAATGGTGGACTTACAACTAAGCGTTGCACTACATCTCAGACCCAATGTAGTTATGTGTGCTTGTGTGTGCAATAATGCTCCTAGGTTTCCCTCATGCCAATGACACCAAGATAATGGGAAATAGCTAGATAAAATGCAAATGTGTGGATGGAATAGAATGAACTCCCCTTCCTTACAATGTGTATGCAAAGTAATGGCCCAAATGCAATCCCTTTCTCTATGTAGATAGTTATCCCTTGATAAGAATAGTCTACCCATATAATGATATGTATGTTGTGTTTATATAGGGATCTCTTGTTTGAATTTCAACACTAATGACCCGACATGCTAACTAGTACCTTAGGAGATGAGAGGGAAAACCGAAAAGACCAACCTCAAATGTAAAAAATAAAACCAAATACAAAGAGGAAAAGGGTGCCCAGATGGATAGGGGCACTTGGTGCTACCATAGAACCCTAAGCATTAATGTCTAGAGACCAAAGGACGAGATGAGTGAGAACTGCTAGACATGGATCCCTAAGACCTAACCAAAACTGTGTGTATGAGTGACAAGTGTAAAAGATAAAAAGTGATAAAGACCACTGAGACATGTGGATGGAATATGGAATGGTTCATCATTTAGTACTTTTACTACCCAATATCCATATATAAAACAACATACTTGATGGTATAATAATAGTAGTAAGTGTGTGATTTTGTGTCTACATTTTCCCCCACTTTATGTTGGTGAGCGAAAGCTTGGTAACATAAAGTAGATAGAGATGCATACTTGAGAAGTTCGGATAAGCACATGTTACTAAAATATGTGAAGATTGTAGTAGAAGTACATGCTGAGTGAGAACATATAGTGTGGCAAACCATGGATCAACGTGTTGATCCATGTGGCATGATGAGGGACATGGGGTTGTTATGAGAAGCACTAAGTGAAATAGATGATGTCGATAGTGAATGATTGGAGATTGGGTGATTTTTTTGCTAATGGAGATGTGATGGGGAAGGGAGTGATCAATTCCCAACCTGATTATGCATGTGTACGTGCAAAAAAAAAAGAATTTGGGCATCTTTCCACCAGAGGAAGGGTGTAGGGAGAGAATTCTAGTGTCTCTCCAACTTTAACCACATCCTCAAAAGATCTAGCCATTTAGAGACGAAAATAGATCAAATTTTGGATCCAATTTTTGATCAAATGTGATACCACATATATGTCCAAGATAAGAAAGGAAATAACATCTCATTTTCCCCATTCCAAGGGTGCCACCGAAATGTATGACTTCCATGTTAGGTCATCTGGAAGCAATCACGAAATGTAGAATAACTTCCCATGTTAGGTCATCTGGGAAAGTGGTGATATAACTCCCAAGTTAGGTCATCTGGGAGGATAAATACGTTGTGTTATGTCGATTTGATGAATGTGTTAGTGAAATTTGTATTGTTGCGAGTTGAATGTGTGTGATTTATTGATTGGTTGATTACTCATGGAGAGATTTTATGCTTGTTTCCCCTAGGTTAGGTCATTAGGGGAATCGCTAAAAAGTGATGTGACATGTTGTATGGTGTATGAGTAGATATTCAATAATGGTGGATTTTGAGTGTAGATCTATCGCGTAATGGTGTAAAGAGGAATTATAGGATGAACCAAATTGTATTCCCCCTTCTAAAAAAGTGGGAGTGATGATGAGGATGAATGCTTGAGCCAAAAGTAACCACGTAACAATGTAATGATGAGTATGGTATGGAAATAGTAAAAGGTTGTGTATATTAGGTGTAAATGATGGTGAATAGGAATATAATGTGTGAAATGTGTATATTATGGTAGCGGGTGGAATTTTGAAGAGAATTATGCAAACGAGACAAAAATCAAAGTAGGAATGCTCAAGATATGATCGAAATCATGAGATGTGAATTAGTTGAGGAAAGAACATGGCGAATGACCATAATTAAGTGAATAATGGAAAGTTACTATAAATAGCAGTGTAAAAGTGAAGAAGCAACTCATTTGTATTTTGTGTGAGTGTGATAATGAGTTTTGTTTATGTAAGGATTCCACAAGTTAGAGAAGTGTGAATGAGTTGACTCGAGAAGGTGGCAATGATTTGTGGTATCGTATACAACGACATAGTTGGTAAGTGTGATTTTATCGAAAAATGTGGTGATAGTAGTCATTTTGAATGAATTTTTGTGAAATTTGTGTTTTTGAATTTCTCAGCACTTTGAACTTGGACAAGAGCGGTGAAGGCACTAATGACCTTCAAGACAGAGTGCCTAGACATGGGCACCAGTGTCCTACTCCGAGGTGCCCTACCTCCGCTTCAGGCATGCATGTCCAAAGAGTGTGAGTTGAGTCTAGAGTGATGTAAATGTGAAAGTTAGTGTGTGTTGATGTTGTAGGTGAGTATGTTTGTATATGGATGATGCTCTAATGTTGTGTTTGTTGTTGTTTTGTGGTGTGCAAAGGGATATCCATTTGAGAGAGTTTTGTGGAGATTTCCATTTGAGCACATTGCTTGATTAGGGTTGTTGGACGATGAGTAGGAGGTTTTAGACCTGGTCGGCCTATGACACATAGCGAGGATGGGGATGTACCCCATAATATGCCTATGCTTACATCTCTATGTAAGAGGTGGTGTTCTGATATGTTTATTTTTTAGTTACCTACGGGGAGGTGACAAATCACACTAGAGGATGTGTATCGCATACCGCGCTTACCTATTGATGGTGACATGGTAACGATTATGGTTGTGGATGATATGTAGAGATATATGAGGGTGGATTTTGAGTATAGATCTGTCACGTAATGGTGTAAAGAGGAATTATAGGATGAACCCAATTGTATTCCCCCTTTCTAAAAAAGTGAGAGTGATGATGAGGATGAACGCTGAAATTTGAAAGTAATCGTGTAACAATGTAATGATGAGTATGGTATGAAAATAGTAAAAGGTTGTGTATATTAGGTGTAAATGATGGTGAATAGGAATATAATGTGTGAAATGTGTATGTTATGGTAGTAGGTGGAATTTTGAAGAGAATTTTGCAAACGAGACAAAAATTAGAGTAGGTATGCTCAAGATATGATCGAAATCGTGCGATGTGAATTAGTTGAGGGAATGAATGTGGCGAATGACCATAATAAAGTGAATAATGGAAAGTTACTATAAATAGTAGTGTAAAAGTGAAGAAGCAACTCATTTGTATTTTGTGTGAGTGTGATAATGAGTTTTGTTTATGTAAGGATTCCACAAGTTAGAGAAGTGTGAATGAGTTGATTCTAGAAGGTGGAAACGACTATGGTATCGTATATGATGACATAGTTGGTAAGTGTGATTTTTTCTGAAAATGTGGTGATAGTAGTCATTTTGAATGAATTATTGTTAAATTTGTGTTTTTTAATTTCTCATCACTTTGAACCCGGACAAGAGCGGTGAAGGTGCTAATGACCTTCAGGACAGAGCACCGGACATGTGCACTAGTGTCCTACTTCTCCGGGCACACATGTCCAGAGAGTGTGAGTTGATTCTAGAGTGATGTAAATATGAAAGTTAGTGTGTGTTGATGTTGTAGGTGAGTATATTTGTATATGGATGATGCTCTAATTTTGTGTTTGTTGTTTTTTTATGGCGTGCGGGAAATCCATTCGAGAGAGTTTCATGGAGGTTGTCATTTGAGCACATTTCTTGGATGGGGTTGTTGGATGATGAGTGAGAGGTTATAGATCGTGTGAACCTATGACACATGGTGAGGATGGGGATCTACCCCATAATATACCTATGCTTACATCTCTATGAAAGAGGTGGTGTTCTGATTACTTTTAGTTACCTACGGGGAGGTGACAAATCACACTAGAGGATGTGTATCACATACTACGCTTACCTATTGTTGGTGACATGGTAACGGTTATGGTTGTGGATGATATGTAGAGATATATGAGGGTGGATTTTGAGTGTAGATCTATCGCGAATGGTGTAAAGAGGAATTATAAGATGAACCCAATTGTATTCCCGCTTTCTAAAAAAGTGGGAGTGATGATGAGGATGAACGCTGAGCCGAAAGTAACTCAGTGTAACAATGTAATGATGAGTATGGTATGGAAATAGTAAAAGGTTGGGTATATTAGGTGTAAATGATGGTGAATAGTAATATAATGTGTGAAATGTGTATATTATGGTAGCGGGAGGAATTTTGAAGAGAATTATGCAAATGAGACAAAAATCAAAGTAGGTATGCTCAAGATATGATCAAAACCGTGCGATGTGAATTAGTTGAGGGAATGAACGTGGTGAATGACCATAATAAAGTGAATAATGGAAAGTTACTATAAATAGTAGTGTAAAAAGTGAATAAGCAACTCATTTGTATTTTGTGTGAGTGTGATAATGAGTTTTGTTTATGTAAGGATTCATGCAAGTTAGAGAAGTGCGAATGAGTTGATTTGAGAAGGTGGCAATGACTGTGGTATCGTATACAACGACATAGTTGGTAAGTGTGATTTTATCGAAAAATGTGGTGATAGTAGTCATTTTGAATGAATTATTGTCAAATTTGTGTTTTTAATTTCTCATCACTTTAAACCTGGACAAGAGCGGTGAAGGTGCTAATGACCTTTGGGATAGGAGCGCCAGACATGGGCATCGGTGTCCTGCTTTCGGGCGCGCATGTCTAGAGAGTGTGAGTTGATTCTAGAGTGATGTAAATGTGAAAGTTAGTGTGTGTTGATGTTGTAGGTGAGTATGTTTGTATATGGATGATGCTTTAATGTTGTGTTTGTTGTTGTTTTGTGGCGTGCAAAGGGAAATCCATTAGAGAGAGTTTCGTGGAGGTTGCCATTTGAGCACATTTCTTGGATTGGGTTTGTTGGACGATGAGTGGGAGGTTATACACTTTGTCAGCCTATGAAACATATCGAGGATGGGGGATGTACCCCATAATATGCCTATGCTTACATCTCTATGCAAGAGGTGGTGTTTTGATATGTTTACTTTTTAGTGACCTATAGGGAGGTTACAGTCACACTAGAGGATGTGTATCACATACTGCGCTTACCTATTATTGGTGACAGAGTAACGGTTATGGTTGTGGATGATATGTAGAGATATATGAGGGCTGATAGGTGGTATTTTTGGGCAATTGAGTTCCTATTGAGGCCCATATTATCCTAGATGCTACTATGGGATTAGGGGTTCTATGATTGTGGAATTTTATTGCCGTGGTGATAGCTACTTCAATTGCGGTGGAGGGTAGTGGTGTAGGTACCTTATATAAGATACATGATAACTACGCATATAGAGTGATCTAGAGGACATTATAAGGACATGAGTTCCCTAAATACCCCGTGGATCGTCATAGTTTGAAAGCCAACTTCGTGATATTTTTGGCATCTATTTGAACATGAAAGATAAATCCCGTATGTGCAAATGGTGGCTAGTCAAAGTTGAAGTCAACCCTAGACAGGGACCAGGTCAATCGACGAGTCCCAAAATGTGGAAAATTTAGATCGGGCGAAGGTGATAAGCATGGGTCAAATTTTCATACCTTTGGTCTTCGACACACGATTCTTCATCAACGATCACAAATTTTTTTCCATGTGGTGGGTCCTTAGGCCACCACGTGGCCTACCACTACTTTTCCCCAAGTAACCTTGGTGGGGCTATATGGCGAGTTAAGCATCGAGTCATGCTTCACATTGAGCAAGATGTTTGGAATATATTGGTGAGCTATTAACATGGTTATGCTTCAGCCATGCAAATGTGAGCTATAAAGTTATATGGCAAGCCGCTCAAATTATATGGTGCAAAAGTGAGTTTATGGCCCAAAGCCATGATGGATATGGTTTGAAAAAGGCTATTTAAAGCCTTATCACATCCTTCTTTCACTCAATATGGGATAATTGGGTATCCCCTCATCATAGCAGAAGGAGGGTCGAATGACTCAGTGACACCGTGGATGGGTGGACAGTGGATTTTGAGGGCATGTGGTAGGGTTTCAGTAGTGGTAAGGGACACGCAGTGAGGTAAATCCCACATGGAAAGCAACATAGGTGGTTGGCGTAGGGTTTGATGCATGTGGCACAACATGAAGGACTCAAGCGGGCTATTCAATGGCCAAGGAAAAATGGTCGGTGCAGGGGTTTTAAACCCGCTACCTCTCTCATTTGAACTAGGTGCTCCAACTAACTTAGTCACTCATTGAGTTAGTTAGGATAATGGCGATAAGCCATTTAAATAGGTTTTGTAGGTGCTAAAAGGATATAAAAGCAACTTCCCCCTCTATTTAAACACAAGACCATTGTTCAAGCTTCTTTTGACAAAAAGTTCATTAGGAGATTTATTCCTCAAGCTCAAGTCTCGAGCTTTACACAAGCCATTGTGAGCATTCAAGTCAAGCTCCTCTCGAGCTATGGAGAGCCTCTCTTAGGAAAAGGATGAGGCATTATATAAAGGGAGAGGATGGTGAGTGTGTTGCCGTAGAAAATGATGAAGACCACTAATTTGTGGAGGAAAATAAGACCTACATTTATACAGGCATATTTTGGAGCAAATATTATAAGGCTTATTATAGGCATGGTATAAGTCCTATAGGTGATTTTGAAGCTTCGAGTGTTCTCTCCAAGAAGCAATATCCAAGCATGATATGAGGAGGATGATTATCAAAGGTTGAAGGCGTATTTTTGGTGATGCAATGAAGATGTAAGTCATATTATATTATAGGCATTATGGAGAGATAAAAATGGTTATATCATATTAATATAAGCATTGTGACCCATATCGTAATAATATGGGCACGATTAAGACCTATATCGTATTAATATAGGCATAAGAAGATATAAGACATATATTGTACTAATATAGGCATCTTCATAATGGTTCGGTTATTATTTTTAACTCACCGAGAGACTTCTCAAGATGGAGCCCGGAGATGTCAGTGGAGCCGAGGGTCGTGAAGAAGCACAACGAAGCGGTAGAGCTCGAACCTCGGTATGTTGTATGAGTCATCGACTCTTTGCTTTAGAGGAGGGTATTTTTTCAATATTGAGCTCATTGGCTATGATTGTAGTTTAATGACATCTAGAGACTTAACACCACACAATGGGAGCATGGAGGTTTTTTGAGGAATACTTAGAATTGTGCAACAAAGGCATTGAATTATTCATTACTACGGGAGTCGTATAAACTCACCGGAGATATTGTAGAGCCTAGAATTGGAACCATAGGGTATTTTGTATAAGAAGATCAGACAAGTTACATAAGCTACGGTATTGTTACTCGGTGTTCATAGAGAAGGTTCTTTTTCTTTAGGGGTATTGAGCCATAACTTCAAAGTATGTAATGTTTAGAAGATCGACTAGGGGATCCATAGTGTATCTTAATAGCATCTGGAAGACCAATCGGGGATCCATAGGGTATTTTATAATGAAGGTTAATACTCGGATCGAATATGATAAATGTTCTCATTCCATTTTGTATTCAATATTATCTTTCTCGGATTACAATTTTCTATTATAATTACAGTCATTAAAGTGGATAATAAATCAGTTCTATTGATGAAACTAAAGACGTAGGTATTCGGCGAGATCCGTTATCAACCTATGTGCAATGTGTTTTAATTATTGCATTGCTTTAAGTTGATTTTAATGGGGTAAGTTTGGAAAATAATTTAAATCCTATAGGGAGTCTCAGTGTTCGAAAAAAAAATAGGTCAATTTTCGGATCATAGAGGAAGATAACACTAGGTATGCTTAGGAATGGTGTGTGTTGGCTCATCTATATAAGGATCTATACATATTTACACAAGAGGAGCATAGTGGTGGAATTAGATCTATGACATTATTGCATGTATGGGCCTACAAGTATATTACAATATTGAGGCTAGTTGGTGGGCCACGAGGAGAGTGGGCTAGACCATATATATTTTGCGGCAGTAGGTTGGTTGACATATTAGGAAAGAATATGAACTCAAATACTTATAGACTTATGCTAGATTGCATGGGGCCAGAGGCCATTATATGGAGGCCATACTAAGACTACGGAGGATGGCCAAAGGATGTAGTAGAGCTATGATGTGTACGTTGTACTATGTGGTTAGAGGATCGGTTTCCGGGGGTGGCCAAGATATTTCAGGTTGAGCAGATATCATGATAGTTTGGCATGGCCTAGGACATGTCCCTAGAGCCATATGTAAGGGTTGGAGATATTAGGGAACCAAGGAGGGTCGGAGCAAGACTAGGGTGCACAAGAGGGTAGCTAGTACCTCCATGGCTAGATGAGGAAGATTTGGTGATAAAGTTGATGGATGTAGACAATACACTGTGTAAAGAGGCATGATGTGCATGGTGGGTAGTGGGTATTTTTGTTTCCAGGTTTTGTTGATGTGGTGGGGTTACCACCAAGAGGATTAGAGGGGTAGGTACCTTTGATGGAGTAGTGACAACAATAGCTGAGCGTGAGTATTTGTGTAGTTATGTTGTATAATTGTTTATTCAATTGTAAAATGATAATTTTATTCTAAGGCATTGTTCTTATGGTTGTAGGGATGCATATTAGTCATTGATTGTGGATAGATCTATCCATACATTGACACAGAATGTGCCCACCGACATACTCGCGTGGAGGCATGTTAGAGCATGTAGATGATATTGTGGGTGAGCATGCCCATTTTTTGAGCCAGTGGTGATAGAAAAAATGACGTGTACTATGTTGTTGAGTGAGAGGTATGAAGTGCGAGAGGAAACATGAAGAGCTAGAGAGGGGGCGAGTGGCAGGTCCTCTAGCATAAGATGTGTTTTCTCGTTTTGTTGAGTTAAAGAGTCACCTTGTGGAGGAATCGACGAGAATACCCTATTGCGTAGATAGATAGAGAGATATAGGGGCCACGATCAATGACGTAGGGTGAGTGGAAAGGCTTCTCGTTCTAGAGCTCTTGCATTGGCAAATAGTGATAGTGATGACAAAATTTGATATATTTCTATGTATTGATGTAGGGGAGTTGCCCCCAATGATAGGGTTTGTTGTAACAATGATTTTGAAGGAGATATATATGGACCATTGGCCTTTTTGTTATATTTGGTGTTTATTGATTATGCAATGTGATGATTTGGTGTGCATATGTTGATTTATGATGTTTCGATTATTGTTGTTATATTCAATGCATGATATTATGATTATTGGGAATCATATGTTAACATATGATGTGTTGATGATTTTTTTATATTGGATGTTTTGATGTTGCGAATATTGTGTTGTTAATTTGATTTTGCAATGTACAGTTGTTGATGAGGATGATATAGTGCATAGGATGATAGATAATGTATGTGTAATAGAGGAAATGGTTAAAAGTACATTGCGTATATGAATAAAATTGTGATGAATGGTAAAATAAAAAATAATGATGTGAAAAGGTATGATCATAATAGTGTAGTGAAATGTGTGTTAGTATGATGAAGAAGGGGAGGAAAATAGTGATGCCCCCAAGTGTATAGATGATAAATTTCATTGATATAAGACCCTCAATAATCAAGAATGAACCTTACAACAAGAGTGCTTCTTTGGGAAATGATCCAAAAATGTGCACTAGATGAATCGATAAAGTGCATGAAGAGAGGTTTTTATTGTAACGATCCCTCAACAATCATGTAATACATGTAAGAACATGAGTGCATCATCTGGGGTAAGGTGAAAGAAATCACCTACCAAAGACCAAACCGATGTGAAGTGGTGGAAGCATGTGGAATTAAAGCAACATGAGTGTATGAGCTGAATTGAATGTCATGTGGAGCGGCGCCAATGATGGGTGAAGTGACGGTGGGAAGCGCAAATGGTAAGGACTGTGAAAGCCAATGTGTAGTAGTAGTATGACATGATGGATGAGATGGTGTGATAATGGAAAGATGAGATAAAGAATGCTCATGAGAAAATACCTATGACATCGAGATGGAAAATAAACTTAGAAATAGCTGAAGAAGATAATTTAACTAGAGTAACAATGCGCCTTCAAGGGAGTGGAGATATAGACCACTCATGTGAGTGAGATCCAAAGGAAATGATGTCATTATCTTCTAATTGTTATAAACGATCATGAAGGGCATAACAGTCATTATCCATATGGCCATTGATACAATGATAATTATAGTAAGGTTCATGATGTGGATGTTATAAGTGATGTGGTCGATGGTGTTGATTATAAGGTAAGTGGATTAAACTCTTGTTAAGTAATGTGCACAACAAATCATGAGGTCTAGTGTGATGAGAAAAATTTAATGGTTCCCATGAAATAGGAGTAGTTTGATGTGTAGCCTCACATGGAGAAGGAGATGGAGGACGTGTAGGTAATGTAGTATACTGAATGTTTTTACGAGGTGGAGGAGATGGAGACCATGTAGGATACGAAATAGATGGGAGTGGAGAAGAACTAGATGATGTAGTAGTAGAGGTAATAGGAAGATGATCTATAACCCGTAGCAATGAGATCTTTTTCTAAGTCAAAGAATTTATATCGTAAAAGTGTGAATGATTCACATGTGTCATATTGCAATCATTATTTTAAGGGAGGAATCAAACTGTGACAAAAAAAAAATGTTTCTCTAAGTCAATATGCTTGAAGACTAGTTGGCGCATGTAAGCATTGAATCATAAGATGTAATCAATGATAAGTTTTGTTTTTCCTTGATGTAAGGTAGGTAGATGATCATATGTGACTCTAAGGATGTTGTTGACTATGAATTGATGAAAAAAGCTTCTTCCATTTTATAATAAGTACTAATATATCCAAAGGGTAGATGTGTGAAGCATTAGAGAGCGTTATTGATGAGACTATGGAAAAATGCTTTAAGTAATAACGATCATTGGAATATGAATTCATAGACATATGATAATGCTTAAGATGTAAGTACTAATTTCCAATACCATCAAAACATCAAAATGTAGGCATAACAAAATCCTTAGGCTATCTTTGAGTTATGAATCTATTTGGGAATAGGATTGTCGTGTAATAAATTATTATCAATGGAAGCATAATAGACCTTGTTTTCTAATGTGATGATTGGACCCGAGAATGTAAGTGACCAACAACAGGCATGAGAGACAAGATATTATGTGAAGGAATAGAAGAGGATGGCAATAATGTGTTAAGCGGTTGCAATTTTCCATTATGAGTAGTCATATGAATATCAAGAGGAGATATTGAGATTCCAATGCTAAGGGCACACTATATATTGGTGTCAAATAATTAGTAGGTGGTGAAGGACATGAAACATACATGGAATAAGTAGGAATAACATCGAAACATTCGTAGGAGATGGAGATGAGATTGTAGGTGGAGATGGACTAATAGAAGGAGGTGAAGTGATAGGAGGAGATTAACTAATTGAAGGAGACAAGGTGGTAGGAGAAGATGAACTAATAGGAGGAGATGAATTAATGTAAGGTGATGATCATTGGACGTTATTATATACAACCTCAAAAGATGATGATAGTGGAGTGGGGGACTCACACTCAACAATATGCAAAGAAGTGGAATCATGACTATCAAGTGTGTCATCGAAATCAAACAAATATTCAGATAGAAGAATATCATTAAGCGTATCATCGACATAGAATGAAGTAGTAGGAGCACTAGAATTTTCAGAAATAGGAGAGGCATGAGATGTAGCTAGAGTATCATCGTGACTAGTATGAGAATCATTAGGCACATGTTTATTATTATCAAGACCAAGCATGAAATTAATAATATCATCATCCAAGTTTTCATTAGAAATTATCGAAGGAGGGGTGTAACTAACTGTATAACAAGGTGTGCAATAAGTAAAGCTCATCGTATCATAAATAATTCCAATAGTAGAATTATCAAAGCTAGTAGGTACATGACATTCATTAGCTAAGAGTTGTTGTTGAGTATCATCCAAAAGAGTAACATCATGATATAGGGCAACAAGCTCAACCATGGTTTCCTCATCATAGATAGGATTGACACTCACATGAGGCATGACTAGTTGAGAAGGTGAAGAGCTATCCTTAGCCATTAGGGTTTTTAGTGGATCCTAGGGAAAATAGTTCTAATCTACGGGTTCACCAAAATGATTTAATAAAATATGAATATTTTATTTAAATCTAAATGTACAACTATGATATAAATGATATGCAATAAAATATGAATGCTAAACAATTTATTTGATTTTATCAATGAAAGGAAATGAGAGGGATAAGGTACTAACCTTGATTTTGCTTACCTCACAAAGATCTAAGACTAAGAAAAATGATGAAACATATGACCAAATTATGGTAATGAACCATAGAAAAATGCAACAGAGGTGGAAATGGCTAGACTAAGGCACCTGGAGAGGGATGGGGGTTTCCGTGGGCACCATGGTTTTGTTTTTGGGTGCCGTGGTTTACGAAGAGGCCAATATCTGGTTCCGATATGGCCACTAGGGTTTCACACTTGTTCACCATTTGTTGTGTGTATGTCGCACTTGGATTACCAAGGTACCTGTAAACCTACAATGAAGAAAGCACCTACAAAACCCTCAAATACTAAAAATAAATATGAACAATGAGGGGTCGACTGTCCTCATCTATTGCAATGGTGAACTTACAAATGAGCACTACAATACATCTCAAACCCAATGTAGTTATGTGTGCTTGTGTGTGTAATAGTTCTCCTAGGTCTCCCTCACGCCAATGATGCCAAGATAACGGGCAATAACTAGATAGAAATGCAAATGTGTGGATGGAATAAAATGAAATCCCCTTCCTTTGTAGTGTGTATGTGGAGTAATGGCCCCAAATGTATTATGTTTCTATATGTATATTGATAGCACTTGATAATAATAGTGTTCCCATATAATGGTATGTATGTTGTGTTTATATAGGGATTTCTTGTTCAAATTTCAACACCAATGACCTAGCATGCTTGACTAGTACCTCGGGAATGATATAGAAAACCGTAAAGACCAACCTCAAATGTCAAAAATAAAACCAAATACAAAGAGGAAAAGGGTGCCAAGGATAGAAAGGGGTACCTGTGCTACCATATAACCCAGGTGCTAATTTCTAAGACTAGTGATGAAAAATGAGTGAGAAATGATAGACAAGGATCCTTGAGACCTGATCAAAATTGTGTGTATGAGTGACAAGTGTAAAATATAAAAAACAATAAATACCAACAAGATAGGTAGATGGACTATGGAATGGGTCATCAATGAATACTTTTCTTATGCAAGATCCATATATTAAACAACATACTTTATGGTATAATAATAGTAGTAAGTGTGTTATTTTGTGTCTACAATAACTATAATTATAAACAAGGGTGTGCTAGAATCATATTACAAGATGTTAATAAAAACCCATGACATTAAATTTGACATCTAATTCATTTTCATGAAGCAATTTTATTCTTGTTTCAAATGGTGATCAAAAAATCAAATTATATTGGGCACAAGGTGGCGTTTAGAACTTGGTGTCTCAAATATATATTTCTAAACCTAATGTATTGTTGCAACTATATTGAGGTCATCTATCATTAACAATGTGAAAGAAATTATCTACAATTAAACTAATATATTAATTAATAAATGTGAAATAATTCAATACAGCAATCAATGTGTGATCCGAATAAGGTTTAAAAAAACCTATTTTTGGAAAGTCCTAAAAGATATACTTTTAGTGCTTTTTCAATAGATTTTAGTATTTTACAATTTTGAACATCTTTGGAGAATTTACAGAGTTTACATGTTACAAGAAATACATGAAGTGTAATCTCCATCAATGTTAGGACCCTTTTTCATGTCCCTTTTTTGCATTATTATTGTAATACATGTTATGGATGTGTACACTTTTGTAAGTCGTCCCTTGAGTTATTAAGAGTAATCCCACATGCATGGGTAGTAGTAGTTTGTAGAATAGAACTAGTATATTAGGGGATGTTTATGCCTAAGGAAAGCATCCAAAAATATTATTGTATTGATTTTTATTAAAATAGGTTTCCTTTTGAAGTGGACTGTGATTAGGCAATGTGATTTCAATTTTTTTGTTACATAAACTATTATGTACTGCCGCGTAATATTTTGTCAAGGAAAAATATGGGGTATTCTCGCCAACACTCTAGTACTAAGTCCCTCCTCTTAGAAATGGGGAGGCTTCCATTTATTGAAAACTAGAAATTGTAGTCTTTTAGTTTACTAAATAGGCCAAGGCACTTTGGAACATCACTTAGGCATACCCGAGCACTCACTCGGTGTGCAAGGGTACCAGTCCCTCTTTTATGGTAGTTTTGTCAAGGAGTTAACATGATAACCACACATATAATCTAGATCTATAGTAAACATTCAAAATTAAATCATAAATAGATCTAGATCACCACTATATGTAAGAATGAACTAAACAAGTATCAAGATCAAAGTTTACTTAAAAGATCCAAAATATATATGTTAATAACCATTATCCAACCACATAGATCCATTGTATTAATCAAGTGCAATACAAAAATATGAATACATACATAAAAGTATCATCATAGGTCATGTGCGCCCATAAACCAACAACATAACCTTACAAGCATTCATGGATTAAGATCTTCTAAACCATGAAAATACATACATACATACATACATACATATATACATACATACATATATACATACATACATACATACATACATACATATATATATATATATATATATATATATATGTATGTATGTATGTATGTATGTATGTATGTATGTATGTATGTATATATAGGAGGGGGACTTCTAAGAATAGACATGTACCAATATAAGATACATACAAAAGCATGCATGCTCACTAATAATAGATTATCTAATAATAACTACAGATCTAATCCTATTATTATCCCAAAATTGTGCATGTCTCTTGATCTCCCACTTGTCCAAAATATCCTTTTCTTAGTCTCCAAGTCTTCATGCCTTTGTGTGCTCCACACTCAAACCTATCTTTAGCCTATCTAAGCACAACGACTAAGTCCTCGAACTATGAATTTCCGGGTGTGCCCTTATTTTTCTACACCTCCATGCGTACCTATGCACCCCATGTCCACATGCCCTAACCTTATGCACCCTCACTACTTAGGATGTTATTCACCACCAATTTTTTTCCCACACTTGCTTCATCACACCCCCGAAATGGGTAATCATGCCTTATCTCTCCAAAAATAAGACTAAGGAATAAAATAATGTTCTATACATAATGAATGAATAAATACCAAAAAGAATTTTTGTCACCCCGCCCCTCCGATGGAAGCTATAACTCAGGATATTCACTCTTTATTTCTACCTCTAACTTGTACCAATCATCGAGTGCCTTATTTTCCTTGTCATGGATATATGCGAGTACTCCTTCCATTTCATCCATAGTCATAGTTTCTCCCTCATTCTGCAACACTCTAAGAACATTCACTAGACTCGAGATCATCCCATCCATCACATCCATGTGTTGCGCTATTAGCTTTCCAATCTCTTTTATTCTATCTTCATGAGGGTCTTGAGATGCTGCGAGTGCATCACACTTTTCTGCTAATAATACCAACCTTTCCTCATGTCCAAGTGTCTCATTGTTCTTTACCGCAAAGACAACATTTTACTCCACCGATTCCTTGTCTATATTAGTGCCTCAGGATTTACACACATATTTAGTGCCAAATATGCCTTTTTCATCTCTTCCTTCAAGGTCTAGAGAAAAGAGTCATAACCTATAATCTGTGTGCTATTGTTGTTTTAGTTCTTTCTACCCATGCCGCAACATCCTTCGCTTTGACATCCGTATCGTGCCTTCATACATCACCATATGAACCTGTGCATAAATAACCATAGTAGATGTGCATAAATAATGCATACCTAGATGGGAACATCTCCGCCACTTTTTCTTCTAAATGTGGCCTTACCTTTAAATGTCAAGTTCCTAAACATCTTACTTAGTTGCTCATTTGACATCTGATTTATCTTGATCAAGTTACATGGTGGGAAAGTGAGGCTTTATTCATCCTCTGATCATCTCGAGAGCTTTCCAACGATTGTGAGAAGCTTTCGATCGTGAAAAAAATGGACACGGGAGCTCTAGATATGTTCGGTCAAAGTTCGGTCGACGGAAAGTCAATTATGGTCAATCGTCAATATTGGACCGAATCGCACTGTGACACGTGGCTTGCCAACACTCGTCGAATTCAATTGATTTGCCTATCGGGAGACGACAAGTGGACTACAGGATTATTTCTATTCCACCATTGTATGGGTCGAAATAATATTATATTGGTAAGTTCACGTTCCAAATGGCGCCATATATACAAAAGCCACATGTATATATTAATGTTAAAACATTAGTATTAAAACATGCATATTTTCTGACCACGTGGGTGGTGAAGCGGTGGTAAGGGGGGCTAGGCCCATGCGTGGACTGTCCCACGTGGAAGAAGGCGGTTTATATCCTAAGGTGGTCTTTGACCACTATATGCGCGTGGAAAGGCTATTTAAAGCCTTAAACAATATTGCTCCCTCCTTAAGCACTTCCTATGGGATTTAATCCCATTAAATAAACAAATGCCGCGCCAAAATATGTGGGGAATTATCCAAATGCGGTTCCTCATGGGATTTTTATCCTATTTTAAAAATATATCCGCCCACATAGGGATTTAATCCCATTTTTTATGTACGGGTGAAGGCTAAGGTTTAATAATAGCCTATGGATAATATTTTATTCCATTATTTTGGGGCCCTATTTTTGTATAAATAGGGGACCCCTCTCCATTGTAAATACACAACACGAGCTTATTATTTGTTAAGCTTATTTGTGGACACATGTGTCCCGAGCTTATTATTTGTTAAGCTTATTTGCGGGATGTGTCGACAGGTATTGTCTATTGGCCTATTATTTTAGGCAATATTAGATGGAATATTTGTGATTGGGAGTGAAATGTAAACTACCCAATAGGCCCATTGAGCCACACCAATTACTTGCAAATCCTGGATTGTCGACCGGAGTGCTAGCTTCGCATTGTTTGCGTCGGGAAGGCCGATCACAGCCGAAGGAGATTGTGTGCCAGGAAGGTGGAAGTCGGGTGCTATTTTTCACCCTTGTCGTCCGAAGAACTGGTGTACTGGTAGGCAAGTAAAATTCCATTAGGTTTTCTTGTGAAAGTACTATTGTAACTTACAAGTTTTGACTAGTGGAACGGTTCGATCCACGAACCCGAGACGTAGGCAATTTCCGAACTCCGTAATCAATCTGTGTGCAATTGTCATTATTGTCTTGCATTATTTTAAATTGATTACTTAAAAGGAGTAAATTATCGGCAAATAATTAAAGCCTATAAGGGTCCGAGATCAGGTCGTAATAATCTGATTATTTTCGGATCAAGTTTGGTATCAGAGCTGGTAATCGACACTTGCAAACTTACTAATCTTCGAAGCAAGTTGGTATGGAGCAGGTTAATCAGTACAGGTTGCTTTGACAGGGATGGCATTGGCTTGTACTTCTGGATTTCCAGATTGGTGGGATAGACTGAGAGACAGGTTTAACATACTCAGTAATTTTCTCATTTCTATTTGGATGAATCCATTATATCTCATATGCAGATAAAACCAAAAACTATTGTGTAGGGTAGAATGTATTGGTAAGACCCCTTTGAGGGCAACGTTTGTATACATCTAACCATACATGGCACATTAGTTAAAGACCCAATTTTGGGCAATGTTTGTACTCTGTTATACTTGCATTAGTAAGACCCCTGGAGGGCAATTATTTTGGTGATTTTTCTAACACCATAAAATGCAGTATATTTTCCTTGTTTAGTCATTGTTCTGGCAGGGAGGAGACAAATGAAGTCAATCCACATTGCAATGCAGTGGAGAAAGACCAATCTCATCATGCAGTCGAGAAATGGCAAAAAAGTTCCTCATCCCAGAAGAAGGAGATTAAGAGGAATTTTTGTGCTCATTGCCAGAGGAATGGGCATCGGGTGGAAAATTGCTTGAGAAACTCGCATCCATCTCGCCATCGAGTAATGGCAAGCCAAAGATGGAATGGAGGCCTATTGCAAAGGCAGAGGAAGTTTCTACTCCACCACCAATTGACAATTCAACCCAGGACCAGGTAATACCTGAAAGTGAAAGTCCTTTAAAATGGGTAAGTCAACAATTTTTCAATTATATATTGCATAATTCAGATTGATGAATCGTATGCGGTATTAAGTTTGGAGATCGATTATTGTGAGAAAATCTTTGAGAGAAAAGGTTTACAATACTCAGTGGATTTTCTTACTTAGAAAATTTGATTAATGCTCCTAACATATCTCCTAATCAGCGTGTGAGTACATTACAACTTGGATATAGGATTTGACTCATATAAAGCTTGGAGATTGATCTGCCATTTGTGCAGACAGTAGAGTTCACAGAGATCAGCTCGGAACTTCATTCTGTGTAGAGGCATTGTGACTATGCAGCAGAATGGTAGCTGAATCACCGTTGGCATTGATGTCGGGTCGGAACTTCATTCTGTGTAGAGGCATTGCGACCGTGCAGCAGAATGGTACCTGATATTAGTATGTCAACAAGAGGAGCTCTCAAAGGATCAGCTCGGAACGTCATTCGGTGTCAAGGCATTGCGACCACACATACGAATGGTAGCTGATCAACAGACTTAGCATCATGCATTGGAGGCTCGAGGTCTTGAAAGAGGCTTAGCATCATGCATCGGAGGCATTGAGGTCTATAGAGACTTAGCATCATACATCGGAGGCTCGAGGTCTTGAAAAAGGCTTAGCATCATGTATCGGAGGCGTTGAGGTCTACAGAGACTTAGCATCATACATCGGAGGCTCGAGGTCTTGAAAAAGGCTTAGCATCATGTATCGGAGGCGTTGAGGTCTCACAGACTTAGCATCATGCATCGGAGGCTCGAGGTCTTGAAAGAGGCTTAGCATCATGCATCGGAGGCGTTGAGGTCTGTAAAGGGACAAGGCATTGTCCATCATTGACATCGGATCAATCAAAGCTCTACGTAACATGGAGTTCCTTCAAACCAGTTCGGATTCTGCGGAATCAACTCGGAGCCAGGAGCTGTGTTATAGAGTAAAAGAAGATCCTTGTTGTCAGATATCAAGAAGCTTAGCACCGCACAGAAGGAGCGTTGAGGTTTCATTCAAAAACTTAGCACCATAAAGCGGAGGCGTGGAGGTCTTCTTCGGATATCAGAGTGGCGTAGCGAAGCATCGTGGACCCATAACCCACAGGTCCCAGGATCGGAGCAGAGTTGTCAAAGTGAGAAGGTTGGAGGAGAAGACCCAAGGGTCTACTACAACAACACTTCCGAGGAGGCAGCAGATTTTTCAGATTCAGGATAGTATGGAAGCTTTTTGGGACAAAAAGCTTTTCTCAGTGGGGAGGTGTGATCAGGGGATCATTTCTGAAAGTTCCCTAAACATCTCTAAATGGTGTCAGTGTAGAAGATCATCTCGAGAGCTTTCCAACGACTGTGAGAACGCGACAAACGGACATCGGGAGCTCTAGATATGTTCGGTCAAAGTTCGGTCAACGGGAAAGTCAACTATGGTCAATTGGTCAATATTGGACCAATCGCACTGTGACACGTGGCTTGCCAACACTCGTCGAATTCACTCGATTTGCCTATCGGGAGATGACAAGTGGACTACAGGATTATTTCTATTCCACCATTGTATGGGTCGAAATAATATTATATTGGTAAGTTCACGTTCCAAATGGCGCCATATATACAAAAGCCACATGTATATATTAATGTTAAAACATTAGTATTAAAACATGCATATTTGCTTTGACCACGTGGTGGTGAAGCGGTGGTTGGGGGCATTAGGCCCATGCGTGGATTTCCCACGTGGAAGAAGGTGGTAAGCGGTGGTAAGGGGGGCGGTTTATCCCAACGTGGTCTTTGACCACTATGATGCGCGTGGAAAGGCTTTTTAAAGCCTTAAACAATATCCCATAAACTTAGCCTTAATCATGGGATTTAATCCCATTAAATAAATTCAAATGCCATCCCAAAATTGTGGGATTTATCCCATTTTAAAAATGCATCCTCAAATGGGATTTTATCCCATTTAAAATATGCAAATCCGCCCATTTTTGGAATTTAATCCCATTTTATATGTGGGTGAAGGCTAAGGCTTAATAATAGCCTATGGATAATATTTTATTCCATTATTTTGGGGCCCTAAAAATGTATAAATAGGGTACCAAGTTCATAGTAAAAACACACATTGTAAATACACAACACGAGCTTATTATTTGTTAAGCTTGTTGTGGACACACTGGTGACACATTATACACCGGTGGAACGGAGACACCGATCCCGAGCTTATTATTTGTTAAGCTTATTTGCGGGATGTGTCGACAAGTATTGTCTATTGGCCTATTATTTTAGGCAATATTAGATGGAATATTTGTGATTGGGAGTGAAATGTAAACTACCCAATAGGCCCATAGCGCCACACCAATACTTGCAAATCTGGATTGTCGGCCCGGAGTGCTAGCTTCGCATTGTTTGCGTCGGGAAGGCCGATCACAGCCGAAGGAGATTGTGCATCAGGAAGGTGGAAGTCGGGTGCTATTTTTCACCCTTGTCGTCCAAAGAACTGGTGTACTGGTAGGCAAGTAAAATTCCATTAGGTTTTCTTGTGAAAGTACTATTGTAACTTACAAGTTTTGACTAGTGGAACGGTTCGATCACGAACCCGAGACGTAGGCAATTTCCGAACTCCGTAATCAATCTATGTGCAATTGTCATTATTGTCTTGCATTATTTTAAATTGATTACTTAAAAGGAGTAAATTATCGGCAAATAATTAAAGCCTATAAGGATCGAGATCGAGATCATTATTTTCGATCAATAATCTGATTATTTTCGGATCAAGTTTGGTATCAGAGCTGGTAATCGACACCTGCAAACTTACTAATCTTTGAAGCAAGTTGGTATGGAGCAGGTTAATCAGTACAGGTTGCTTTGACAGGGATGGCATTGGCTTGTACTTCTGGATTTCCAGATTGGTGGGATAGACTGAGAGACAGGTTTAACATACTCAGTAATTTTCTCATTTCTATTTGGATGAATCCATTATATCTCATATGCAGATAAAACCTAGAAAACTATTGTGTAGGGTAGAATGTATTGGTAAGACCCCTTTGAGGGCAACGTTTGTATACATCTAACCAGACATGGCACATTAGTTAAAGACCCAATTTTGGGCAATGTTTGTACTCTGTTATACTTGCATTAGTAAGACCCCCAGAGGGCAATTATTTTGGTGATTTTTCTAACACCATAAAATGTAGTATATTTTCCTTGTTTAGTCATTGTTCTGGCAGGGAGGAGACAAATGAAGTCAATCCACATTGCGATGCGGTGGAGAAAGACCAATCTCGTCATGCGAGTCGAAAATGGCGAAAAGTTCCTCATCCCGAAGAAGGAGATTAAGAGGAATTTTGTGCTCATTGCCGAGAGGAATGGGCATCGGGTGGAAAATTGCTTTGAAACTGCGCATCCATCTCGCCATCGAGTAATGGCAAGCCAAAGATGGAATGGAGGCCTATTGCAAAGCGCGAGGAAGTTTCTACTCCACCACCACTAGTTGACAATTCAACCCGAGACCGAGTAATACACAAAAGTGAAAGTCCTTTAAAATGGGTAAGTCAACAATTTTTCAATTATATATTGCATAATTCAGATTGATGAATCGTATGCAGTATTAAGTTTGGAGATCAGATATTGTGAGAAAATGCTGAGAGAAAGGTTTACAATACTCAGTGGATTTTCTTACTTAGAAAATTTGATTAATGCTCCTAACATATCTCCTAATCAGCGTGTGAGTACCTGTTACAGCTTGGATACAGGATTTGACTCATATAAAGCTTGGAGATTGATCTTCCATTTGTGCAGACAGTAGAGTTCACAGAGATCAGCTCGGAACTTCATTCTGTGTAGAGGCATTGTGACCGTGCAGCAGAATGGTAGCTGAATCACCGTTGGCATTGACGTCGGGTCGGAACTTCATTCTGTGTAGAGGCATTGCGACCGTGCAGCAGAATGGTACCTGATATTAGTATGTCAACAAGAGGAGCTCTCAAAGGATCAGCTTGGAATGTCATTCGGTGTCAAGGCATTGTGACCACACATACGAATGGTAGCTGATCAACGAGACTTAGCATCATGCATTGGAGGCTCGAGGTCTTGAAAAGGCTTAGCATCATGCATCGGAGGCGTTGAGGTCTGACAGAGACTTAGCATCATACATCGGAGGCTCGAGGTCTTGAAAAGGCTTAGCATCATGTATCGGAGGCGTTGAGGTCTCACGAGAGACTTAGCATCATACATCGGAGGCTCGAGGTCTTGAAAAAGGCTTAGCATCATGTATCGGAGGCGTTGAGGTCTACAGAGACTTAGCATCGTGCATTGGAGGCTCGAGGTCTTGAAAGAGGCTTAGCATCATGCATCGGAGGCGTTGAGGTCTGCAAACTTAGCATCATGCATCGGAGGCTCGAGGTCTTGAAAGAGGCTTAGCATCATGCATCGGAGGTGTTGAGGTCTGTAAAGGGACAAGGCATTGTCCATCATTGACATCGGATCAATCAAAGCTCTACGTAACATGGAGTTCCTTCAAACCAGTTCGGATTCTACGGAATCAACTCGGAGCCAGGAGCTGTGTTATAGAGTAAAAGAAGATCCTTGTTGTCAGATATCAAGAAGCTTAGCACCACAAAGGAGCGTTGAGGTTTCATTCAGAAACTTAGCACCATAAAGCGGAGGCGTGGAGGTCTTCTTCGGATATCAGAGTGGCGCAGCGGAAGCATCGTGGACCCATAACCCACAGTCCCAGGATCGGAGCAGAGTTGTCAAAGTGAGAAGGTTGGAGGAGAAGACCCAAGGGTCTACTACAGCAGCACTTCCGAGGTGGCAGCAGAGTTTTTCAGATTCAGGACAGTATGGAAGCTTTTTGGGACAAAAAGCTTTTCTCAGTGGGGAGGTGTGATCAGGGGATCATTTCTGAAAGTTCCCTAAACATCTCTAAATGGTGTCAATGCAGAAGATCATCTCGAGAGCTTTCCAACGACTGTGAGAACGCGACAAACGGACATCGGGAGCTCTAGATATGTTCGGTCAAAGTTCGGTCAGCGGGAAAGTCAACTATGGTCAACTGGTCAATATTGGACCAATCGCACTGTGACACGTGGCTTGCCAACACTCGTCGAATTCGCTCGATTTTCCTATCGGGAGATGACAAGTGGACTACAGGATTATTTCTATTCCACCATTGTATGGGTCGAAATAATATTATATTGGTAAGTTCACGTTCCAAATGGCGCCATATATTTCCAAATGCCACATATATAAATATTAATGTTAAATACATTAATATTAAAACATGTTTTACCACGTGGAAAGTGGTGAAGCGGTTGTTAGAGGGCTAGGCCCATACGTGGACTGTCCCACGTGGCAAAAGGAGGATGAAGCGGGTGGGCGGTTTATCCAACGTGGTCTTTGACCACTATATGCGCGTGGAAAGGCTATTTAAAGCCTTAAACAATATTGCTCCCTCCTTAAGCGCTTCCTATGGGATTTAATCCCATTAAATAATCAAATGCCGCCGCCAAATATGGGATTTTAATCCCATTAAAATATTCAAATGCCCAAATGGGATTTATTCCCTTTTAAAAAATGCATGCTCCTTATGGGATTTTATCCCATTTTAAAATATATCCGCCCATTTTGGGAATTTAATCCCATTTATGTTGAAGGCTAAGGTTTTTATAATAGCCTATAGCCTATAATATATTTATTCATTATTTTGGGCCCTAAAAATTGTATAAATAGGGACCCATTCTCACACACATTGGAACATTTGTAAATACACACACGAGCTTATTATTTGTTAAGCTTGTGGACACCTGTGTGACACATTATGCAGTGGAGCGAGACACCGATCCCGAGCTTATTATTTGTTAAGCTTATTTGCGGGATGTGTCGACAGGTATTGTCTATTGGCCTATTATTTTAGGCAATATTAGATGGAATATTTGTGATTGGGAGTGAAATGTAAACTACCCAATAGGCCCATAGCGCCACACCAAGTACTTGCAAATCCTGGATTGTCGACCGGAGTGCTAGCTTCGCATTGTTTGCGTCGGGAAGGCCGATCACAGCCGAAGGAGATTGTGCATCAAGAAGGTGGAAGTCGGGTGCTATTTTTCACCCTTGTCGTCCGAAGAACGTTTGGTGTACTGGTAGGCAAGTAAAATTCCATTAGGTTTTCTTGTGAAAGTACTATTGTAACTTACAAGTTTTGACTAGTGGAACGGTTCGATCACGAACCCGGAGACGTAGGCAATTGCCGAACTCCGTAATCAATCTGTGTGCAATTGTCATTATTGTCTTGCATTATTTTAAATTGATTACTTAAAAGGAGTAAATTATCGGCAAATAATTAAAGCCTATAAGGGTCCGAGATCAGGTCGTAATAATCTGATTATTTTCGGATCAAGTTTGGTATCGAGTTGGTAATCGACACTTGCAATCTTGTGAAGCTTACTAATCTTGAAGCAAATCTGAAGCAAGTTGGTATGGAGCGGGTTAATCGGTCAGGTTGCTTTGTGAGGATGGCATTGGCTTGTACTTTTGGATTTCAGTTGGTGGGATAGGCGAGAGACGGGTTTAACATACTCAGTAATTTTCTCATTTCTATTTGGATGAATCCATTATATCTCATATGTAGATAAAACCTGAAAACTATTGTGTAGGGTAGAATGTATTGGTAAGACCCCTTTGAGGGCAACGTTTGTATACATCTAACCATACAAGACACATTAGTTAAAGACCCAATTTTGGGCAATGTTTGTACTCTGTTATACTTGCATTAGTAAGACCCCCAGAGGGCAATTATTTTGGTGATTTTGCTAACACCATAAAATGCAGTATATTTTCCTTGTTTAGTCATTGTTCTGGCAGGGAGGAGACAAATGAAGTCAATCCACATTGCAATGCAGTGGAGAAAGACCAATCTCGTCATGCAGAGTCGAGAAATGGCAAAAAAAGTTCCTCATCCCAGAAGAAGGAGATTAAGAGGAATTTTTGTGCTCATTGCCAGAGGAATGGGCATCGGGTGGAAAATTGCTGGAAATTGCATCCATCTCGCCATCAGAGTAATGGCAAGCCAAAGATGGAATGGAGGCCTATTGCAAAGGCAGAGGAAGTTTCTACTCCACCACTAGTTGACAATTCAACCCAGGACCAGGTAATACCTGAAAGTGAAAGTCCTTTAAAATGGGTAAGTCAACAATTTTTCAATTATATATTGCATAATTGATTGAGAATCGTATGCAGTATTAAGTTTGGAGATCAGATTTGTGAGAAAATGCTGAGAGAAAGGTTTACAATACTCAGTGGATTTTCTTACTTAGAAAATTTGATTAATGCTCCTAACATATCTCCTAATCAGCGTGTGAGTACTTTACATAACTGACTTGGATACGATTTGACTCATATAAAGCTTGGAGATTGATCTGCCATTTGTGCGAGACATAGAGTTCAAAGAGATCAGCTCGGAACTTCATTCTCGTGTAGAGGCATTGTGGCCGTGCGCGCGAATGGTAGCTGAATCACCGTTGGCATTGACATCGGGTCGAACTTCATTCTGTGTAGAGGCATTGCGACCGTGCAGCGTAATGGTACCTGATATTAGTATGTCAACAAGAGGAGCTCTCAAAGGATCAGCTCGGAACGTCATTCGGTGTCAAGGCATTGCGACCACACATACGAATGGTAGTTGATCAACAGACTTAGCATCATACATTGGAGGCTCGAGGTCTTGAAAAGGCTTAGCATCATGCATCGGGCATTGAGGTCTTATCGGAGGCTCGAGGTCTTGAAAAGGCTTAGCATCATGTATCGGAGGCGTTGAGGTCTACGAGAGACTTAGCATCATACATCGGAGGCTAGGTCTTGAAAAGGCTTAGCATCATGTATCGGAGGCGTTGAGGTCTACAGAGACTTAGCATCATGCATCGGAGGCTCGAGGTCTTGAAAGAGGCTTAGCATCATGCATCGGAGGCGTTGAGGTCTACACAAAGCTTAGCATAAAGGGAAGAGGCTTAGCAAGGCATTGTCCATCATTGACATCGGATCAATCAAAGCTCTACGTAACATGGAGTTCCTTCAAACCAGTTCAGATTCTACGGAATCAACTCGGAGCCAGGAGCTGTGTTATAGAGTAAAAGAAGATCCTTGTTGTCAGATATCAAGAAGCTTAGCACCGCACAGAAGGAGCGTTGAGGTTTCATTCAGAAACTTAGCACCATAAAGCGGAGGCGTGGAGGTCTTCTTCGGATATCAGAGTGGCGCAGCGGAAGCATCGTGGACCCATAACCCACAGGTCCCAGGATCGGAGCAGAGTTGTCGAAGTGAGAAGGTTGGAGGAGAAGACCCAAGGGTCTACTACAGCAGCACTTCCGAGGTGGCAGCAGAGTTTTTCCAGTTCAGGACAGTATGGAAGCTTTTTGGGACAAAAAGCTTTTCTCAGTGGGGAGGTGTGATCAGGGGATCATTTTGAAAGTTCCCTAAACATCTCTAAATGGTGTTAGTGCAGAAGATCATCTCGAGAGCTTTCCAATGACTGTGAGAACGACAAATGGACATCGGGAGCTCTAGATATGTTCGGTCAAAGTTCGGTCAGCGGAAAGTCAACTATGGTCAACTGGTCAATATTGGACCGAATCGCACTGTGACACGTGGCTTGCCAACACTCGTCGAATTCACTCGATTTGCCTATCGGGAGACGACAAGTGGACTACAGGATTATTTCTATTCCACCATTGTATGGGTCGAAATAATATTATATTGGTAAGTTCACGTTCCAAATGGCGCCATATATACAAAAGCCACATGTATATATTAATGTTAAAACATTAGTATTAAAACATGCATATTTGCTGACCACGTGGGTGGTGAAGCGGTGGTAAGGGGGCTAGGCCCATGCGTGGACTGTCCCACGTGGAAGAGGATGAAGCGGTTGGGGGCGGTTTATCCAACGTGGTCTTTGACCACTATATGCGCGTGGAAAGGCTTTTAAAGCCTTAAACAATTAACAAATCCCTCCTCAAAATGGGATTTAATCCCAATAAACGCTTCCTAAATGGGATTTAATCCCATTAAATAAACAAATGCCGCCAAAATATGTGGGATTTATCCCTTTTTAAAAATGCATGCGCTCCTCATGGGATTTTAATCCTATTTTAAAAATATATCCGCCCACATTTTGGGATTTAATCCCATTTTTTGTACGGGTGAAGGCTAAGGTATTTTTAGCCTATGGATAATATACAATGCATTATTTTTTGGGCCCTAAAAATGTATAAATAGGGACCCATTGCATTGTAAAAAACACACACATTGGTGGAAACATGATGACACAACACGAGCTTATTATTTGTTAAGCTTGTTGTGGACACAGGTGCAACGGAGACACCGATCCCGAGCTTATTATTTGTTAAGCTTATTTGCGGGATGTGTCGACAGTATTGTCTATTGGCCTATTATTTTAGGCAATATTAGATGGAATATTTGTGATTGGGAGTGAAATGTAAACTACCCAATAGGCCCATTGAGCCACACCAATTACTTGCAAATCCTGGATTGTCGACCGGAGTGCTAGCTTCGCATTGTTTGCGTCGGGAAGGCCGATCACAACCGAAGGAGATTGTGCATCAGGAAGGTGGAAGTCGGGTGCTATTTTTCACCCTTGTCGTCCGAAGGTTTGGTGTACTGGTAGGCAAGTAAAATTCCATTAGGTTTTCTTGTGAAAGTACTATTGTAACTTACAAGTTTTGACTAGTGGAACGGTTCGATCACGAACCCGGAGACGTAGGCAATTTCCGAACTCCGCAACTGCGTGTAACTCCGTAATCAATCTAAATTATGCATATTCCGTCATTTTATTGTCTTGCATTATTTTAAATTGATTACTTAAAAGGAGTATCCAAGGTAAATTTGGGATCCAAAGAGCATGAATGAATGATCTTGGCAAGATCATTGATGTAACCAACATCTTTATACATTCCTTCACCCTTTTCTCCCCCGATTTCTTACCTTTGTAATACACACTCTTGCATCAAGCACTAGTCCTTTACCAGCTTGTGTATTAGTAGGCATACCAGATATAGTTCGTCCTTATCTTCACTCTTCTCTCGCATCAATAGCATCATTTGTTACTTCATGTTCTTCTAACCCTTTTGCATCATGTTTCAAGTCTTCACCTTGAGGTTCCTCCGCATCTTTAGTGTCATCATGATTCTTCTATACGTTGTCTTCCTCGATTTCCCTATGCTTGTGCCTTGAGTCCTTATTCTCCTTAATACTCTCCTATATTGCTACTCCTCGTGGCCCTCTGTTAAAACTATGCCTACAACGCTTGTTTCCACCCATTTTCTTCCCCGCATTCTTCTTTCCCTAGAGGAGTTGGCTCTCACATTCACTTCTCACCTATAGTTGGCTGCCTTCTTTTTCCATGTTCTAGGCCACCACTATCTTCCCTTAGTTCTTCCTCCCTCCTCTTCTCCTTCATCATCAAGGGGAAAAGTAGACTCCTCACCCTACAACGTGCCCATAGTATGTTTCCCCTTGGGTAACTTAGAGAGCTTGAATTCATTCTCAATGTATTTTCCATTCTCCAACTTGGGCTTAAGGAATATGTATATCGAGTTGCTCCAGCCTTCCCAATTTCCAAACTCATAGATTTGATATTAATATCATCTAAAATCAACTTCTCAATATAAGACTTACTCGGGTAGACATATGTCTTATGGAGTGTATGATAGTCACAATCCACTTTTTCTGCATTAAATATTAACCTACGCACGTTCAAAAATATGTGCACAAATGCTTGAAAATAGTGCGTAGTGAAGGAAAATGAGAGCTTGCACTAAGGGCTCCACTTTCCATCCTTCATGACAAAACACCCTATGGAAAAATGTTGGTAAGTGACAAAAAACCGAACTGTTACTTAATATCAAGGAAGATACTTGGGTATTATCCACTCATATTCAAATGCACCGTGCAGAACTCATACCGCAGTTTTTCCTCTTCTTATAGGGTCCACTCATGGATCCATCACATTTATAATTTACAAATTTATCCGTAAGGGATCTCTTTTCTTCATGGTATTGCCAAATATTATCTTTTGGCCCATCGACACTCCAATCTCTACAAATACAATGGACAAAAGGATAGCGCCAAAACTTATCTTATCCCCTGGCATGCCTCTGCAACCATAGTCTCAGCAATGAAGTTAGAAAAATTGTAAATCACTGATGTTATCTTATTGGCAACATGCAACCACATTTTGTTCACTTGTGGCCAACACTCTTGATTGTTCAACTTGGTGAGGAGGTATGTTGTTGCCTAAATAAAAGGGTATTTCTACAACTTGCAAATATCCATTTTGTGCCCTCCCTTTGATAAGATTGCACTTTTTTTGGTTACTTTTATGCCCTCCTTATCGGAAGATCACTTCGATCTCGCATTCGAGCTTCTTAACCCCGTTAATCTCCCAATTAGGGTTGTGGTAAGTCTCATTCTCCGCACATAAAAGTAAAAGAAGTCCTCATGGAGTTGGCTCATCAACCACCGGTAAATATTCTATGACTTACCAAAATAGTGGAGCTCATAGAGCCGCTTAACTCCTACATTCGACATCAACTTCTCTCGTGTGTCATTATATACTACCATGTAATTTTCTATTGGAAAGTCTATCTTTACCACTAATAGCTTATACAATTCATCCTTATTGTCCTTAGGCCTATGATTGTATTCACTCACTTTACTCTTCCTGATGTGTGATTCCCAATCACGGCCCATGAACACACCTTCTGGGTACTGTATCTCTAAAAATCAAATTTTAGGGTTATCCTCCACCTTTTCTTCTACTTCCTTTTGCTTCCTATCCTTTGTAGTCACTCCAAGTTCTCTCTTCAAAGGCCATAATGACTATAAAATGGTGTTCTTGTAATCAAATCAAGTTTTGTAACTTAAACACATGCATGCCCTAGCTTCAGATTTGAACCCTAACTTACCCATTTGATTCCCTACATGAATTTGCTTCACTCAAACACACTCTCTCCAATGGAGTGAAAACCAATCTCGTAGAAAAATCCATTTGGTTTAATCTCTATTTTAGTTATCTTCACACTTTCTCATGCAACCCGCTCTTAGCTCACTCTTTAACTCGCTTGAATGTTTCACAATGCAAGGTGAAAATGATAATGCAATCCCACCTTTTATAACTTTTGTAAAATCCTCCACATTTATTTCTCTCCACCTACCACCATACTCATCATTAAATGGCATTTATTTCTTTTTTTGCACTAATTTTCCATGCCCCATTCATAACCTTTTGGCATGCCCACTACCTCTTAGCCACATATTTCCTTATGTGTGCCTCCATGTGACGAAATTCCTATCCAAAGTGCCTCAAACCAAGTAGTTTCCATTGCTACAACCTACCTTGCATTAGAATGTGTGTCCGTTAATCCACATGTGGTCTTTATTCATGAGCAATTTTTCTTTATCTGTACCCTTACTTTAAGAACCTAAACAATATTTCTCTATGCATACCCATCTTCCAGAGAACATTCAAACTTGGCCCATTTATCATGTATATACTCCACCCCACACTAAAAGTATGCACATTCCTATGCACATGAATTTAATATATAGTAATCAACTTCTGGTGTGCAAGAATGCTTATTACAATAAAACATAGAACTAAATTGAAAAAACATACCAATGTTGAAAGGAAACACATATAAAGGAAATGCAAAGAAGGAATTCTAATCTAATGGAAAATTACCTTAGTACAAACACCAAGAAGACTTATTTATAGTAAAGCTTTAACCTACTCCCATTAAAATATCTAGGAAACCTTGTCCCATCTAGTGCCTGTAACTGGAAAGTGCCTAAATCAAGTATGTAAGTCATCACATACAACCCAACTAATGCACTTGGAACTTTCTAGGATGGCGCAAAAACTTTAAATCATATAGAAGGTCCATCTTTCCAACTTTAATATTTTTATCCTTGATATGCCTATCATGCCATGCCTTACGCCCGAACTTTTTTGTCTTCTCTGCTCCAACGAGTTATAGTGCACTTTTCATCCAGCTACATCAATTTATCAGTGCACTCTTCAAGTGATTTTTCATCATCTAATCCACCCACACATGCAATACGTAGGGAAGGTAACATAAATTCCATTGGTAAAATAACCTCCGCGCCAAACACCGATGAAAGGGTGTGGATTTGTTAAATCTTTTATAGGTTGTCATGTATGCCCAAAGTACAACAAAAAAATTTATCATCCCAAATTCTTCCTTCCAACATCACAAATCTTTGTCAATGTATGTCCCGATATCTTGTTGAAATCCTTAAGCAGTGTCATTGGCTTGTGGGTGATAGGGTGTTGCTTTATGGTCTTCCACCATAAACTGTGGAAATAGTATCATGATAGTCTCATTCATAAAATAAGTGCCCCTATCACTTATCGACTCAAAGTGGACATCTATACTTATTGATTATATTTTCCCATAAGAACCTTGTTTCCGTAGTTCTCATGCAATTCTTTGTAGAGTGCTACTTCTATCCACCTTGTAATATAATCAGTATATGTTATAATATAGCACGAACCAAATTCCTACGTGTGGGTAGGGAAATAGGACTTACAAAATCAATTGCCCATTTTTCAAAAGGTTCTACATTGGCAATAGGCCTAAAAGTCATTTCATATTTATGCTTAGGCTTCCCAAGGTGATGACAATGGTCACAAGCCTTAGAATATTCTATATAATCTTTGTAAACCATTTACCACTAAAGGTCTCGCTAATAAAATCTTATGCAAGGTAGCATTTCCTGCATAATGGCCACCTAAAAATCCACTATGAGCTTACTCCATAATGACACTACACTCATGCTCCAGTACACACTGGTGCAAAACCTCATCCCGACCTAACTTTTATAAATCTCCACTAATTAACATGTAGGGCATGACACATATAACAAGTTGTTTCTTTTCCAAATCTTTCATCCCTTTAGGTGCCACACCTATAAAAATAATAAAAACATTTCCTATAAATTAGAGGGTGCATGATTCAATATGAATAAATGTGCATCCAACATTGTGTCCTCAATGCTCTGCATGTCCTCACTGGAGTTAATCCTAGACTATATAGTTGGTCCTGAGTTACTCTTGCCTGGCTTCACCATAATCAAAGTCAAATTATTAGAACAACATAATCTAATGGCATATGTGCCCATGCAAAATGAGCTTGTTCACCAAGTACTTAAGTGTCATGTGATCTGTATAGAAAATAGAAGGAGTTACCAGCAAGTATTATCGAAACTTATACAACACGTAAATCATGAACAATGCCTTGCACTCTATAGTTGTATAATTATGTTCATCTAGGGTCAATTTCATACTTGCAAAAAAAATAGGATGATCAAAAATACCTTCTCCAAGATAGGCTAACATTGTAATTTATGCCAATGGCCATGCAAGAAGCATCCACACGCACATGGGATGGTTTGGTCCATGAAGGAAAGAACAAATAGGTGCGTATAATCATTTCCTTCAATGTCTCAAACACACACGGTTTCACCTTACCCCAATGGAAATTTCCCTTACTCTTTAATAATTCCTCTAAGGGCATGACAATCCTAGCATAACCTTTGATAAAATTCCTATAATAACTTGTGTGCCCCAAGAATCCACACACCTCACTCTAGTTAGTAGGTTCCTCTAAGCCCAAAATAACAACAACCTTAGCAGGGTCTACCAACAAGCCTTATTTACATATAATATGTCCCAACAGAGTCCCAAAGGGTGTAGCAAAAACAAACTTCTTAATGTTTAGAGAGATTCTCAACTACCGACACCTCTCAAACATAAGTCTTAAATTGTCACAATGATGTTTTACTAGCCCATAAACTATCCAAATCATCCAAGCTTAAACCTCCAAAATTTATGAATGAATTCCTAGAATTCTTGTACAACAATGCGTGAAAATGTAGATTGAGCAACAAGGACAAAAGCTTGATAAAATATATTAAACTCAATCAACACGTGTAGTCACTAATATCGGGATGATCTCATATCAAGGGCTAACATCAACATCCACTAATCTTCCACAACAAGTTGTCTCTAACCATTCCTGCGCCTTATCCTACTTGTGCGGCTTACTCATATGCTTATAGAAATCAGGGCACTCTTCAAACTTGTGATTCTTTTCGCACTTGCAAAGAGAAAATAATGTCCGAGGGAATTCATGCTTATAATGATAAGGGGATCCATATGTGTAATAGGTTCCTCATGGGAACTTACCTCTTCCTCTACCATGACCTCACCTCCGAATCCTCCATGAAAACCTCTACCTCTACCACCTCCATCGAGTGCCCTTGAGTGTTATTATGATTATGATGTTCACCTTGTTCCTTGGAATTGTTTCCAACGCTGGTATGATGTACACTAGTTTCAATCGCATCATGAATTTCATCAATTAATATGTAATTCTCTATATCATGAGTGGTAGAATTACGAATCTTACAATAAAAATACACGTTCTTCTTAATCGCACATCGCAACAGGGGCATATGCTTGAAGCATGATCCAAATGACAAATATCACAATCTAGCAACATGGCACACACCAATTTACAAGGGAAACTATTCTCGTATGTCCTTCCACCTCACAATCCATACACAAAATACCACTACGCGTCTCATGGACTAAATTAAATGACAAATTTTCCAACTATTTTTCCATAGATGCAATCCGAGCTTCCAAAAAAAGGCTTACTCTAGTGTCTATGCTTCCAACTACCTCGTAATGCAAAGATGCCTCAAGTGCCTCACACGGATCTCAGAAATTCTTGTGTGATAGAGCCCTCCCGAAAGGTGTGATCAAACCTCCAAAAACCATTGGGCATGCTAACCGAGGTGAATATCATAAGATAACTTGGATAACAAAGTTTTAAAGCATACTTCATACTCCCTTACGCTTTTAGCCATGTCCTTCTTAATATCTTTTAGTGCACTAATGCTCTTTTGTTAAAACTCGTATATGGAACTCTACTAAGAAAGCATCATGCAGTGTGGTATAGTATACACAAGTCTAGTTCGGATCATACTTCTTGTACCAACTATGTGCACACTCTTACACAAAGAGTAGCAACCGACTTGCATTACGCCGTGAGCTATAATCACCTTAGCATGCCATAGTATCTCACACATATACATGTGCTCAGCTACATCTTCACATCCCCTATATTCTGGTAGGAAAAGAGACATCTCATAATAAACTTGCTAGGGTTGGTGCGAACCGTGCCCACTAGATCTAGAACTTGTATTACCTCCTGTATTCCCTCCACCTCTAGAACCACTAGATCCACTAGATCCCAAACCACGTGATTCCCCTAATCCTCCACCCGTAGCTAGAAATGAACTAGAGGATGTACTACCTTGTGTTCCAACAATTGTACTAAATTGAACCCCCACACTGTTAAGTTGTGCTACTCCCAAACATATTACCAACATTCTACATGTCCACACACTCAAAGCAACAGACGCGATAGAAAATATACATCCGATTGACCCCAAATAACAAAGATGAAATCAGGCTGCCATAGATGAATATGCTATCTGATTAACTATTGAATTTAATGGGAAATGAAATCTACCTATTGCCACTAAAGTACCTACACTAGCCTGATTTTCAATAACTTTCTCAAGAATTGGAACAACAAGCGAAAGGACTAGGTCACTAGGTGGGATTAGATGTGCACCCATGGTTATTAGTCTTTCCTCATATGCACTCTATTCTGAAACTGAATAGGTACTTTTCCATGCTTACCAAAATGGGGGAGTTCCAGATGCTCTGGATCCACATCTTCCACATGAGTTCCAAATCCTTCACGAGCCATCTCTCTCTGCAATAACATTTGTTCCGCAACATCATGCTTCTTCACTAAGTCCCTCTCACATGCTTCATTAAACTTAACTCACCTTTCTTCTCTTTTCCTTTTTCTTTCTCGCTAGGTCTATCATATTTCACCAAGCCCACTCCTGACCCCATGCACAGTGGTATTTAACTAGCCATAGGTCACGCCTCTAAATTGAGAGTTACAATCAAGATCTTAATTACTAAAGGGATAACACACAAATAAGATCCTCTAGGTTCATGTAAGAATTGAACTCAACAACCTCTGGATAGGAATAAGTAGAAACAACATACGCCAAGGTGTAACTCTACAAAACACCACTCCACCAATGATCTACACCACGGGTACAATTAAGATCAACATCATGAAAATTCTCGTAGTCTTCCGGGTTCAAACAAGTTCTCTATAAATCTAATTTCTCTTCGATCCATATGCTACCAATCACTCATACAACTCTATAGGGAAATAGGAAAATAATGTCTCATAGAGATCATGATACAGATTCTATTCAACCCACACATGTGCATCAAATTTAGGTCTAGTGTTAAATCATGAGAAAACTCTTCCTCTAAATTTTCTACCTAATCCTCAATACTGGCCAAATTCAACCGATATGTCTTCATCATGCAACATCCTTGCAAATATCTTGAAAATAGGTCCCAAAAATGGAACCAAAATGTAGTCTTTTATTTTACCAAACAACCCAAGATGCGCTAGCACATCACTCAGAAAATGTGAGTGTTCTCCCAAAGCGTGCAAGGGTACTAGGTCCCTCTTTTATGGCATATTTTTCAAGGAGTTAGCATGATAACCATACATATAATACATATCCATAGTAACCATTCGAAAGTAAAGCATAAATAGATCTAGATCACCACCATATGAAATAATGCACTAATAAAGTATCAAGATCGATCTACCATACAAGATCCAGAAACAAATATGTTAATAACTATTATCCAATCACATAGATCCATTGTATTAATCACTGCAAAACATAGAAGATGAATACATACATAAGAGTATCATCATAGGTCATGCACACCCATAAAATAGTAGCATAAACTTACAAGCATTAACAGATTAAGATCCTCTAAACCATGCAAATTAATACATATATAGGAGTGGGGACATGCCTTTCACTGCCTAAGCATCCTCAAAATAGGCTGCACGCCAATAATAGCCATGCACCGCTACAAGATAAATACAAAAGCATGCAAACTTGCTCATAATAGATTATCTAATAATAACTACAGATCTAATCCTATTATTAGCCCAAAACTTTTCATGTCACTTGATATCCCACTTGTCCAAAATAGCCTTTTCTTAGTCTCTAAGTCTTCATGCCTTTGCGTGCTCCACATTTAAACATATCTTTAGCCTATCCAAGAAAAATGGCTAACTCCTTGAACTATAAATTTCCCAGAATGCCCCTTTTCTCGCTATACCTCCACGTGTACCTATGCGCCCTATGTCCGTGCCCCTCAACCTTATGTGTGTGCCTTAAGTACTTAGGATGTTATTAATGAACCCAATAGAAATACTATACGATAATGCTATTTTCTGGGTGGTCTAAGACTAGGGATCACAAAGGGACACTCTATTGAACCTATGACAACATTTTCTAGAGGAAAAGAACATGAGATAAAAGTAGGAGAAGGGAAATGGGGAATGGGTTTTGGGTAATACATTAAAATGTTGAGTTTATTAGCCACAACCCATAAGTATCTCTAGATTCAATAAGAAGACACCAATATGTAAAGTAAGATAAAATTACAATTAACACAGCTTTATCCGCATCATATTCATCAAAATATTCTTTCTCTTCCCGGACGTGTAGGATTATAGAGCTCTATTAGAGTGAAAGTTGAGAAAGAGAGTAATTCATTAGGCAAGAAGTAGAGGAAATAAATTTTCAATAGAGGGGGAAAATACTGATTCTTTGGAATGGAGAGAGCATTACAATTTATACTTGAAACAATGGATCTTTACATTCCCAAGTGACCTTTAAACTTAAAGTGCAATCTTAATGAATAAATATAAACTTTAAGAGACTTAAAGTCATTTTTACAAAAGTTTCTCTTCAACAAAAAATAAGAATATTAGAGAGAGAAGAGAAGAGAGAGAAAGTTTTCTCAAATGAAGACGATCAAGGAAGAAGTTTCACTCTTCCCCCATTGTAGAGATGAATGTTGCAACTGAATAGGACCTTCCTCAACTACTTCTTTGATCAGAGCATGACTTTTCTAGGGACTGAGAAATGATGCTCCACACCTTATCTAGAATGATCATCTTTTGTTATGTCTTGAAATATCTCTTTCAACTCTTCACCTCTATGAGAAATGGTAGGTTGTATGAATCAAATCCTTATCATGAACATGATCTCTTGTATCTCACATGGGAAAATAATCACCTTGCAATCATCATGAAGAATGCACTCACACCACACATGCCTCGAACTCGATAACCATGAGATCTCTTGGATTGAACAAGATCGGTGGGTAAGTGCATGGAAATGGGGGACCAAAAGGGGGTCAAAAGTGGCCACATTTTTCCTAAAATAATAAAAATTGAACTTCAACTAATAATTTGGCATGCATATGCTCAAAATTTTACAATGTGATAAGAATAAGAATTATAGTGCTCAATCTAGTTTCTAAACTACTATTTTTTGAAAATGGTGGAGATTAAGAATGTCAAATGTGGTGCACACACAAAGTGTGTCTATTTTTGTGTCAAAAAGATAACATAGTGTTGTGTGTGCCCCCCTCCCATTTTTTGAGTTTTGTAAATTATTTTACAAATACTTTCAGTAGAAAGTTACTTAAGACCATGTATGAGGTCCCACTATTTTTTCATATTTTTTAGATGAATATATAATTATTTTACTAATTTTCAAAGTGAACACATCTTGAAAATGAAATATTTATATTTACACCCCTAATTTAGAAAAAAATACTTCATTTTTAGTTTTTTTATTACTTATAGAATGGTGTTTAGATCAAACCATTTTTTAAAATTTGGATGAAAAAAACATAAATTGCGTACCTAAAAGTATACACGCATTTTGGAAAGAAAATAAGGCACTAGTAAAAGAAATTAAGGATGAAAGTCTTAAACTAATTAGATTTTAGAAAGAAGTATATCATCACAAACGTAAAACCGAGCTTGATGTCGTAGTAATTTTTTGGAATATTTTTTATAACACATGAGAAATCGGGGTGTACACTTGAGATTGTTATGTTTTTTGTAAAACACATATTTATTCATGGATTACATAGTCCAAACCTTAGGTTTGGATATCTTAGGAAAATCCAAGCCTATGGATTGGGAATTTCCAATCCATAAAATATATAATGTGAAAACACTATAACACACTTGCATTCCTATTAGTAATGTTGTATATGCATGCTTAGGAGCTATATATTTACAAAAATAAATGTTTTATAAATGAAAAACTTATACTTTAAATTTATATTAGTAAATATAAGAAATTTTGGTCACTCTATACCTTATGAAACTAGTCTCACACTCCATAAGCCATGGTTTAAAAGATATTTTTCATATTCTAATATTGTCAAGACATAGGTCTTTTTTTAGGATTTCAGCATTCAACCTAAATCTTCTAGGGTTTAAATTATACAATCGATATCTATTTTGGGAAATAATGTAGTCATTGTTTAGGTTTTGGGGCCTTCTTGATTGGTTATTGACATTTGTAAGAGTTTTAGATTCGTAAAAACTATATGTTTATAAACCTCATAAATCTTAAAGGTAACAATGATTACTTGAATATATAGAATTGAAATTCCTTATAACACATAACAAATCAAAACACATACAATTATTTTTATCAATTTAAAAATCTTTGACAACATCTACAAATACTACTCCCACTATTGGGACTATTACAAAAATAAACTAAAATCGTAAAGCTATTACAATGGTGTTTCTCCAAGACCCTTAACAAGTTTCACTTATTCAATATAACTAAACTTGTCTCTCTAATATTAACCAATCAAACCTCTCAAATGGTGGAATCGGCTCATTTTAGGTTTGTTGGAGCTCAAAAATGGACTCGGGACTTGAGACAACACGAGATTGTCTCCAAGTTATGGGACTTGAACCGAGACAATGATTCGAAAACCAAATTTAACTAGAATTGTGCACACACATTTTTCTTGCTTTGTATTGATTTTTGATTTAAATTTGTGCATTATTTATTTTTGTATTTTTAATAAAGAATAAAAGCTCGCAAGTTCGTATAAATATTTTGAAAGAAATGAAGAGGATTCACAAAGACGTGACGCAAGAATTGATAACAGAGTTGGCGCTTGAGGCCTACATCTCCAGTCCAGTTGAATGGGACCGATCTATTAAAATCTTGAAAATAATTCTTTACAAAGAATTCTACAAAATTCAAACCTTCTCACAGCCTTCCTCTATCGAAAATAACAGGGGTTAAATGAGAAGGAGGTCCTGAATTTTGTAGAATTCTTTGAAAGGATTATTTTCAAGATTTTAATAGATCGGTCCCATTCAACTAGACCCAAAGACGTAGGCCTCAAGCGCTGAACTCCGTTATCAATTCTTGCGTCACGTCTGTGTGAATCCTCTTCATTTCTTTCAAGATTTACACAAGATTTGCAGTTTTTATTCTTTTATTAAAAATACAAAAAGAAATAATGCACAAATTTAAATCGAAAATCAATACAAAGCAAGAAAAATGTGTGTGCACAATTGCTAGTTAAATTTGGTTTTCAGATCATTGGTATCAGAGCTGGTTTTGACTGATTTTTGGTTCAGTTTAACGTGTTTTGGATTGCAAGTTATGTGTTGGATGTTAACAAGGTCTCGATCTAAGAAGGGTGAAGGAGAATTAGTTGAAGGAGATCCCAAAATTGGTACCAGACGATCTCGAAGTCCTACAATGGCGGATCGAGAGGAAGTGGAACAAAATTTCGTCAATCCTTCCAACAGATGAAGGAAATGGTGGAAGAAATGTACCAAGAAAGGAAAAGGGAAAAGGGGACTAGAGAAGGTAAGAAAGAAGAAAGCTCTAGTTCTGACATTCCAAAAAGAGACTCCTTAAAATCTGATTTTCTTTCATTAAAGTTAGATATCAAGTTTGAATTGCCTATGTATACTAGAGAGCTAAATGCAGAGAAGTTGGATAACTGGGTCAAGCAAATAGAAGTATATTGCAGGGTTCAGAAAATTGTTGATGATGAAGCAAAGATTCATCTGGCAACTCTTCGGATGGGTGGAACAACACTCATTTGGTGGGAGAGTAAGCTTTAGGAAGTGGAAGAAAACAAAGGTATAGAAATCACTTTCGTCCGAATTTGTTTCAAATCTTAGGCAACAATTTTATCCTCTTGGTTATAAGCAAGAAGCTATGATGGATTGGCAAACATTATGACAAACTAAGGGACAAAGTGTTCAAGAATACACATAAGAATTTAGGAAAAGGGCTCTAACTCTGGGAATTTCCCTGAACACAGAAGAAACACTGCTCAAATATATTGGTGGATTGCATAGTTATCTAAGGCATATGATACTTATTTTAGGTACTACTAATCTTGATGCAGTATGTGTTCAAGCAACCCATCTGGAAGCACAAGGGAAAATGACAAAGGAGTCCTCTTTCTCTTCTTTTAATCAGAAGAACAAGCAATCTGAAGGAAAAGGTTCGAAAGAACAAGGAAAAGGAAAGGGTAAGCATAAAACAAACTCTATCAAGAAGAAGGAAGATGAAAACCATTTTGTAATCATTGTAAAAAAAACCATGATGAGTCTAAATGTTGGAAATTACATCATGAAAAGAAGCCTAAATGGATGGTTAAGAAAGGAAAAGAAAAGAAAACAAACACCGTAGTGCATGATCTTGGTTCTGATTCAGGTGATGAAACCAAAATCACAGCTATGGGTTTACAAGGTAAATCAACTCTTTCAATTTCCAACAATAGCACTACAGATGTTGCATCTTCTTCTAGTAAACAAACTACACCTGACGATAAGAAAAGAAATGAGCTTTTCCACATTAGAGTAATTTCAAAGCATACGAAAATTGATACTCTTTTTGATAGTGGATCTCAAGCTAATTTGATTTCAGAGGAGGTTGTTAAAAAACTAGGACTCAAAACTACACCACATCCTAAGCCTTATCCTTTGGGCTGGGTTTGTGATGATGCAAAACTACAGGTAACTAAAACTTGTACTTTCAGATTTTCCATTACAGACAAGTTTATTGATGAGGTTGAATTGGATGTAGTTCCTTTGGATATTTGTGGGGTGGTTTTGGGAAGTCCTTATTTGTATGATCGTAAAGCAATCTTCTATAGGGAAGAAAATAAATATTTGCTTGTAAAGGATGGAATTGAGTTTATTATTAGAGCTCACCGTGAAAAGAATAATCTATCCTTGTAAATCGCAGTCAAATGAAAAGGCTTGTCAACTCAAGCAAAAGTTTTGTGCTCATGGTGGTCAAAGCCAAGGAAAAAGAAAATGAGATGGCTTTTGAGACTTGCGATCTAAAACATAAGGATGAATTGGTAAGAATTGTTTCTCAATTTGATGATGTTTTTCAGGATCCACAAGGTCTACCTCCCAAAAGAGGGGTTCAACATGAGATACAGTTGCTTCAGGATGCACCTCTTCCCAATATCGGAATGTACAGGTTGTCAGTAGTAGAGAACGAGGAAATCAAGAGACAGGTAATGGAACTTTTGGCTCAAGGTATAATTCACCCAAGTACATCCCCATGTGGTTCACCAATTATATTGGTTCCTAAGAAGGATGGCACTTGGTGAATGTGTGTTGATTTCCGTGCTTTAAACAAGATTACTATAAAGAATCGTTACCCTCTTCCTAGAATAGATGATTTACTGGATCAATTAAGAAATGCAATTTATTTCACTAAGTTAGACTTAAGAAGTGGTTATCACCAAGTAAGAATTGCAGAAGGTGATGTTTGGAAAATTGCTTTTAAAACGAAACAGGGATTGTTTGAATGGTTAGTGATGCCTTTTGGTTTGTGCAATGCACTGACAACATTCATGAGAGTTATGAATGAAATTTTTAGACCATTCATTGATAATTTCATTATTGTCTACTTAGATGATATTCTTATTTTCAGTAAATCATGGGATGAACATATTAAACACATCCAGAAAGTCTTAGATGCACTAAGGAGAGAGAAATTGTATTTGAAGATGTCAAAATGTGAATTTGGAAAACATATTTAACTTACTTGGGGTATATTATAGGAAATGGAGAATTGAAAATTGATCTTGCAAAAATAGAGGTTATTGTGAAATGGCCTAGACCCACAAATGTGACAGAAGTTAGAAGTTTTCTAGGTGTAGTTCAATATTGGAGGAAATTTATTGCTAACTTCTCATATATTGCATCTCCTTTGCATGCTTTGACAAGTATTAAACAGTCTTTCAGTGGGGAGGAAAACAACAAAAAGCATTTGATACACTCGAAAGAGAAGATAAGTACCGCTTCGATCTTGGCACTTCCGGATTTACAACATTCATTTGAGATTGACATGGATGCTAGTGACTACACAATGGGGCGCTTTTGATGCGAAAAAACGACCAGAGTGTGTTACCATTTAGAAACCTTTACAAGTGCGGTAAGAAACTATCCAACTTATGATAAAGAATTGTATGCTTTGTTCAAAGTGTTAAAAATGGAAGCATTATTTAATGGGAAAAGAAACAATTATTCATACTCGACCATCAACCGCTTCAATATTTACAAACACAAACCAAATTGCAGCAGTCTAGACATTTCAAGTGGATGGGATTTTTGTAACAATTTCATCTTGTAATCAGGTATAAAAAAGGTATTCAAAACAAGGTTGCCGACATGTTATCCAGACCACTAGTGGTAATAGCATCTATCCTTTTGCAGCATAGTTCTTTGGCTCATGTTAGTTACAAGGAACAATATACAAATGATGTTGATTTTAGAGAAGTGTATGAGGATTTAGTAAGTGGGAAACAAGTAGGAGAAAAAGATTATCATTTGCATGAAGGATTGTTATATCATTCTGGTAAACTTTGTATTCCAGAAAATGAGTGTGTGCATATGATTAGGGAAGCACATACTTCTCTTATTTCAGGGCATTTTGGTGTTAGTAAGACAGTTGCACATTTACAAAAATATTGCTATTGGCCTAGAATGCATGAACATGTAAACCGATATATTAAGGGGTGTGTTCTTTGTGCCACAAGCAAGCCAAGTAACAGAAATTAGGACTTTACACTCCTCTTCCCGTTCCAACACGTCCTTGGGAAAGTGTTTCCATGGAATTTGTAGGAGGCTTGCCCATGACACGGAAAATTCATGATTACTTATATGTGGTAGTGGATGATTTAGCAAAATATGTGTGTTGGTTCCATATACTAAACAAATAACTGGTGAGGGAACTGCACATTTATTCTTTCAATTTGTTTGGGTTCATTTTGGTTTACCTACTTCAATCATATCTGATCGGGATTCTAGATTTCTTGGGGAATTTTGGTCAACATTGTGGGGGTTAATGGACACAAAACTGAAAAAGAGCACTACTTTTCATCCACAGACTGATGGTCAAACAGAGGTTGTAAACCGCACAGTGGTACAATTACTTAGGGGCTATAGTAACAAACATCCTAAATTGTGGGATGAACATCTTTATTATGTGCAACATGCTTATAATCGTGCCTTACATTCTTCTACTTTGAAGTCTCCATTTGAGACTTGTTATGGATATCTGCCTAATTCTCCATTAGATATATATTATGGACATGAAACTGTTGTTAATGGTGCAAGTGATTCTGACAAGGCTAAAAGATTTGTGCAGAGAATACAACAGGTTCATCAGTATGTCCATGAACAATTGGAGAAAAGCCAGGCTAAGTACAAAGCTAGGCATGATAAACATAGAACTGATCACAAGTTCAAAGTTGGTGATTCAGTTTGGCTTCACATCAGCAAGGAAAGACTAACAGGTGAAGGTAAAAAATTGAAACCTATACGGTATGGTCCATTCCAAATATTGGAAAAAATTGGTAACAATGCTTTCTCAGTTAGATTTACCTCCATATATGCAAATATACTCAACAGAAATGTTGAGAACTTAAGATTGTATGAACCACCTATGATTTTTGATCATGATGATTCTAACATAATGCCTTCCATTGATGATTTTGCTCCTGAGTATCTTGATGAGTTGCAGGAAGACATCATTTTGGACAGGAAAGTAAGAACTTCGCGAAGAGGTGATATTGAGTATCTTCGTGTTGGGTTCAAAGGCATGCATCCAAACAAGGCAAAATGGATGGAAACCGGAAAGGTGAGGGAGAAATACCCTCACCTATTCACCAATTAGGTTGACTTTTGGGGTCCAAAAGTTTCTCAGTGGGGAGGAATGATCCAGAGGATCCTCACAGAGAAACACCGATCTAAGATCTTCTCAGAAATTGTTGCAGTCATTTTTAAAGCATGGGGAAAAATTATACGACTCCGACGACAGCTTGTTTGTAGGAAACGGAGCTCGTTTGCAAAAGTTATAGCCCGCTGAAATTTTTGGGCAACTGGCGAATTTTGGAGTTTTTGTGCAGGTTGGACGTGTGCACGCTCGCCAAGTGTTGCGATCGTATTGCGACACGTGGACGAATTGTGTGACGTATTAAAAAAATGGGTTTTGGAATGCCGGTCTTGGACACTCGTTCTCGGACAAATGGACCCCACTATTTACTGGCTGGGGGCCCTCAGCCAGGTTCGACACACTCGATTATGGAGGGGTGCCTTGGCCTCCTTCTCATTTAACCATTCAACCAACTTGTGTATATAAACCTCTATATTTGCCTTTGCGCCATGCATGTGGGACAATGGGCATGTATTATTTAAATTATCCACACCTTATAACCTTATTTGCACTTTCCACGCATATTCCTATTCATTCCAACGCATATTTCTCCAACTGTCCACGCATTAGTCTAACTTACCATGCATATTATAAACTGTCCTCCACTATAGGTTATACATGCATATATATTGGGATTGGGCGCCTAAAAATATACCATGCACCACCCAAGAAATGCGCCCCAAACAAAGCGCCTATCACATAGGCTAAGGCGGCCCTCTAGCCACTCAAAAAGCGCGCCCACCTACTATTTTAAACCCTTGGCTAAGATTACATGCGCCCAATGTGGGATTTTAATCCTAAAAAGATAAACTAAAAGCAAAGGAGGGGAATGGAACTCGGGTGGGCCGTGTAAAAGGATAAGCACCCAGCCGGCATACCAGGAGGTGTATAAACAATATAAAAGGAGTGATATTCTATTTGTAATTCATTCGGGTCTATGTAGAAATATTGTATTGCTCATATCTTGAGCTAACGGAGGAATTTGGAGGAGATGTAAAAAGCAACCCCTGTTATTTTCGATAGAGGAAGACTGTGAGAAGGTCTGAATTTTGTAGAATTCTTTGTAAAGGATTATTTTCAAGATTTTAATAGATCGGTCCCATTCAACTGGACCCAGAGACGTAGGCCTCAAGCGCCGAACTCCGTTATCAATTCTTGCGTCACGTTGCTGGTGAATCCTCTTCATTTCTTTCAGTATTTGCATAGTACTTGCAGTTTTTATTCTTTTATTAAAAATACAAAAAGAAATAATGCACAAATTTAAATCGAAAATCAATACAAAGCAAGAAAAATGTGTGTGCACAATTGCTAGTTAAATTTGGTTTTTAGATCGACAAACCTCCGTGATAAAGCTGAATTCCTCTAGCTAATCCTAAGGCTAAATCTACTATTAGAAAGGAAAATGCAGCTACCTAACACTAAACTAAAATGCCAAGAGACCAGGGAGACAAGGAGATTCATGACATTAAAATCCTAAACTAAGGGAGGTGATAACACCAAGTACAAGGGTGGAGAGATTCATTTTGAGTGAAAATAGGAGGAAAGGGAAGTAGAAGAGGGAAGAAAGAAGTGCCACAATCCAAAATAACATTCAAATCTCCATTTTGTGGAGCACAAAAATTTGAGTCCTTCAAGAAGAATAAAGTATGCACAATATATCTCGCATATGTAAAGGAAGAAAAGAAACAAAATATGACACAAATTAGGGAGAAAAAGAAGCCAAACATGTATCCTTTTGCCCAAAAGGATACATAATCCATTACAAAGTAGAAACAAGGAAATAATCCTTTTCGGAATGCCTAAATTTGAGAACCGTAACCCACAAGAGTTCTCGAACAATTTTGACAAAGTTTCTTTACATTTTCAAAAAATCCCCCCAAAAATGAGGGGGTTTATAAATATATAAAGAATTCAGATCACCTACCATGCATTAATTTCCTGACAGGTGGTTAACCTACCCAATACTACAACCATTAATGCTTAGCTTGCAAAGTGATGTTTCTATACTTTTCTTGTCAGATCTAATTTTTCCCCTAAACACTAGCATTTCCTTTCCAAATTAACCAATTGCATAAACCTATTGGGGTCATTCGGGAGTAATTTTTGTCCTTTCGTATGGTTGTGTCATTCCCTGCTACCGGATGGTAGCATTCCTTTTGTGTCGATGGGAGAAATTTCTCTAGCTTGTGTTCATGTTGTTGGTCTATAGAGCATATTTTGTTATTAGTCTATAGCACATATTTTGTTTTCACCCGGTAGCATGAATTATGCTACGCCGCAGATCCATACAAATGCTATCCGAGCCTCCTCTCGTCACCCACTCGGTCCTTTATGCCATCTCCATGATGTCGGTCAAGTAGCACAAAACATGTTATTAGCCGATAGCATCTAAGGATACTCCCGATGCCTTCACAAGAATTCCCTATGGCTCGCCATCCTCACTCTTCTACCATTCTTCGCATCACTTCCTACTTCCATCATGTAGAAGGAAATAATGTTTTGGGCCAGGTAGCATGAAAAAATGCTATAGGTTGGTAACAACTTTTCTACCCTCTCTTTTGACCGTGACCAACTCGGCCTTCTACCAATACAACTCACCGATCTTGCCGTATCTAATGAACTCAACCACTACTTGGATGAGATAAACCCAAGTTACCCTGAAATCAGAAATATTACACTCCATTAACCGCCAACACCCATAATTTTAGGTTGTCCAATTTGTAAGGGGTACAAAATTGGACAATAGTTTGGCAACTCATGGGTAATCGCCGCCATATTGGAAAAATCGGTGACCTAGAAGCATGCATTAGGCATGGAGTCGGTCCTGAAAACTAAAATTGATCTTATACCTTAAATATTACCACCGAATCCATCTCAAACACCACATGGACTCGACATTGATATGGAATCTGCGATTTTGGTAACCGATTGTTCCCATCATGAAACCTTGTCTCAAATCGAAAGTGCAAAAAAACAAAAGGAACAACTATGTACAAACATGAAAGATCAGACATGTCCCACATGAGACATGTAGAGTGTGCACAAGAACTTATAAAAATCATACCTACACTACCAACAAAGAAATTTGCTTTGCAAGCACTTAGAGGAATTACAAATCTAAACTAATATAAAAATCATGCAACAAGATAACCTAACAGAATTCCTAAGATAAATATCTTTGAATTGGATTGGTAGTGCATCAACATTCAAGTCGCGCTTAGCTCAAAAGAATTTAATTCCTTACAAGAAATAATTATATATTGACCACTCTAAATTGCATCAAATTTGGAATGTCTCCCTGGTTTGGCTCATGTCTGCATCCCACTTCAAGAATAAATCACCAAGTTTGAAAATATGAAACCTGACCTTTTATCAAGCCACTGTTTGGCTGATTCTTGATGCTTCTCTAATCTGATCATAGAAGAATTTATCAGTTCTTCAAGCTCAACTAATTCTACAATCCCGATCTCTCTTTGATCCACCCCTTCAAATTCCATCCGGTTAGCCAACTCAAATGAATGCAATTCCAATGACAAAGTTAGCCTTACTTCCTTGCCATAAACCATCTTATAAGGGGAGGTTCTAGTTTCATTTTTCATGGTAGTCCTATCATCCCAAAGATAATTTCTCACCTTGGTACACCACTACCTCTGATTGAGATCCATTGTTATCTTCATAATCCTAATCAGGTTCTTTTTATTAGATTCTGACCAAACCATTACCTTGAGGGTAATAATTGGAAGAAGTTTTCAAATAAACACTAAGTCCTAAGAGCCCAATCAGAAATCTTAGATCCTAGAAAATCCTTTGCATTATCAAAAATTATGGTCTGCGGGATACCAAACCTTGTGACAATCTCCTCAAGGAATTCAAGAATGACTAATTCAGTTGCTTCCTTCAATGGCGTAGCCTTAGTCCACATGGTAAAATAACCAGTAGCTATTAGGACCCATTTATGACCATCACTTGATGGAGGGTTGATCATCCCAATAAAATCAAGGCCACACTAAGCAAACATCTAATCTATTTGAATTGGATGAAGTGGAATAGATTTCAACCTCTTCTGATAGTGAAGAAATAAAAATCCTTACATTTTTTGACCCACTTGTGATAATTAACAAATAATGTACGCCAGAAGTAACCTTCCTTTAGAATTTTCATTGTTGTGGCTTTGGCTGAAAAATGACCACCAGATAAGCCATCATGAAATTTTGTTGAGACTTTCTCCACTTTCTCATCTTCAATGCATCTCAACAAGACTCCATCAATGTTTCTTTTAGATAAAACTCCATCCACTAAAGCATAAGGGAAAACTCAGTAACCTTAAATGTCTCCTTTTATTTTTGTTAGGCCAAGAGGGTATGCACTTGCTTGCAGATAGGAAGGTGATCATATCAATCATCCAACTATGATCATTGGATCCATTTCCTTCTTCCTGTTGAATTTCAACATCATGTAAAAGTTCTTCATTCATGAAGGAGGTTTTTTTATCATCACAAGCATCAATAGAAAGCTGCTCACACAATCCTCTCCCTCTTACCAGTTTTGTGGCCTTGGTAGTTACATCACACTCCATTATTTTAGTGACCCATCTAGCTCTATTCTCATTGATATCTAACCCCATAAGGAAATATATCACACAAGAATGTGAGACCAAAATTGTGATATTGTTGAGTTGTGGAGCTCAATTATTTTAGTGTAGCATACAATGGAAACTTGCTGGAAAATATAGTAACTAGCATCGGTTAATGGTGAACTGACATCGGTCACCTAGGACCGACATCAGTCGAAAGAAAGGAAGGAACTGACATCGGTTACCTGTGTGAGTATGTTTTAATTAACTCTCGGGAATTAGATCTATTTTTAACATTAAAGTATTTCTATTGATTGTAATTATATGGCTAAGTGCCCTAAGTCTATAAACGACTATATAAGCATAAAAGCTAGGGTTTAGGAGTAAGATAATTAATAAGAATTAGAAAGAACTTGAAAAATTTGGTGAGAGAGAGAATTCTTGGTGATGAAGCAAAATCTTGAGGAAAGAAAGTACTGTACATCTGAGAGGTGTGGAAGATTGTAAATCTTCATTGTATATCTTGTCAAAGATTTGGATAATAGATTGACTTGTTTCTTGGTGGACATATCCCACACTAGGTGAACCATGTTAAATCTGGTGTTGATTTATGTCTCTTGTTTTTATATTTCTTACGTAAAATATCCACTTTTGTTTGCATGTATGCTTAGATATGATATATTGTCTGCATACAACCGGTGTGCTAAGCTTAACAAATGGTATCCGAGCTTTGTTTCGGGTTTTGTGTCTTGACATGATTTACTCACAGAGGGTTTTCTCGATTGAGTTTGAGCTACAAAAATGGAAGAAGAAAAAAATACAAGGTAGAGAAATTTGATGGCTGTAATTATCATTAATGGAAGATGCAGATTGAGTATTATCTCGTATCAAAGACATTTGTATTTACCATTGGATGTGAAGTCTATACCTACAAAGATGACTGATGAAGAATGGAAGATTCTTGGACGAAATGCTTTGGGATCTATAAGATTGAGCCCGACATCCATGGCTTCCAATATTACAGAAGTGGCTTCTATAGTAGAGTTAATGAAATCTCTTGCTAATTTATATGAAAAACCTAGTGCTTCAAATAAAGTTTATTTGATGAAGAAAATATTTAGTTCTAAGATGCATGAAGGTGGATCTACATCTAGTCATTTGAATGATTTCCAATCTATTGTAAATCAGTTAAAATTGGTTGCAATACCATTTGATGATGAAGTAAAAGAACTTTTACTCTTATGTTCTTTGCCTGATAGTTGGGATAACTTGGTAATGGCTGTTAGTAATACAACATATGCTAATAATATTTTGAAGTTTGATGATGTGGTTAGTATAATATTGAATGAAGAAATTTGTAGGAAGAGTACAAAGGAATCATCATCTGAAATTATTTGAATGTAGAAAGCAGGGGCAGGAAGAAGGAGAGATCCAAGAGTAAGAGTAATGGGAAATCAAAGTCAAGGGATAACATATCTAAATCCATAAGTAAGGGAATTACTTGTTGGAAATGTGGAAAGAAAGGACATGTAAAGAAATATTGTTGGTCAAAGGATAAAGAGAACCAACAACTAGAAAAATGTAAAGAAGAAAAAATTGCTACATCGGAAGTAATGCAAAATGCTCTTATTCTTTCTTTAGATAATATAATTGAATCGTGGGTTTTAGATTTAGGAGCTTCTTTCCATGCAACCCCTAATAAGGGTTATTTCAGAAATTATGTCTAGGGAAATTTTGGGCATGTTTATTTGGGTGATGATGAACCTTGTAGTATTACTGGTAAAGGGAAGTTCATCTAAAATTGTAGAATGAGAATACATGGGTATTGAAAGATGTGATGCATGTGCCAAGCCTTGGGAGGAATCTTATTTCTGCAGGAAACTAGGTGAATCTAGTTACATGGTTACTTTTAGGAGACTCTTGGAGAGTCACCAAGGGTGCTTTTCTTATGGTGAGAGGTAAGAAGGTAGGAACATTATATTTATCTACCTCATTACATCGATTCCTTTTCTCGCATTATCTACTTTAGATTCGATGCATGCATATGGCATAATCGGTTGGGTCATATGAGTAAAAAAATGTAGATCTTAAAGGCTAAGGGTAAGTTATTGGATTTAAAAGATTTAGATCTTGATTTTTGTGAGCATTGTATCTTTGGAAAGAAAAAGAGAGTGAGATTTCTCAAAGTTGGGGAAACTAAGAAGGAGTAGAAATTAGATCTTGTACACTCAGATGTGTGGGGACCAGCTCAGGTAGCTTCTCATAGAGGATCCTAGTATTATGTTACTTTCATTGATGATGGTACAAGAAAGGTATGAGTTTATTTCATTAAACGTAAATCTGATTTTTGAGACTTTTAAAAGATGGAAAACCCTTATTGAAAATGAATCAAATTCTAAGTTAAATTTCCTTAGATCTGCAATGGTGGTGAATACTTTGTAGCAAGGATTTCAATGATTATTGTTCAATGAATGGAACACATAGAGAAGGAATGGTTCCAAGAATACCACAGGGAGAATGGTGTTGCAGAAAGAATGAAAAAGAAAATCATGGAATGTGCTAGAAGTATGAGGATACATTCGGATTGCCTTTACGCTTTGGGCTTAAGCAGTTGATATAATGGTTTATTTGATTAACCATGGGCCTTCAAGTTCACTAGATGGAAGAATACTAGAGGAATCTTGGACCGTAAAAGTGGTATATCTTTCTTTTCTTAAAGATTTTGGTTCAGAAGCTTTGTGCATGTTGATAAGGAAAATAGGAAAAAGTTGGATGTAAAATCTAAAAGATGCACTTTGTTTGGTTATGGATCTGGTGATTTTGGTTTCTATTTTTGGGATTTAGAGAATTCTAAAATTATTAGGAGTCATGATGTTGAATGGAATGAGAAGAGAATGTACCAGGATCAAGGAGGAAGAGGGTGGACATAAAAGGTACACGAAGGCTTGTAGTAAAGAGATTTGCTCGGAAAGTAGGTATTGACTTTGGTGAAATATTTTCTCTTGTTGTTAAGATGAATTCTATACATACTTTGTATTCATCTTACTTATAGTAGAAGACTTGCATTTAGAGCAAATAGATATGAAGATGGCTTTCCTTCATGGTGATTTGGATGAAGAGATTTATATGCGTGCGATCACTTGGGTATGAAGTCAAGGGTAAGGAGAAATTAGTGTGCATGTTGAAAAAGAGTCTATATGGGCTTAAACAAGCTCCAAGGAAATAGTACATGAGGTTTGATAGTTTTATGCAAGAGCATGATTACTTGAGATGTGAATCGACTATTGTGTTTATTTCAAGAAGATTGAAAATGGGAGCTATATTATTTTATTATTGTATGTGGATAATATGCTTATTGCAAGATCTAGTATGCAGGACATTGGTGAGCTTAAGAGAAAGCTAGCTCACACATTTACTATGAAGGATTTAGGAGCTGTAAAAAGAATCCTTGGCATGCAAATACATAGAGACATGAAAAATAAGAAATTGTATTTGTCTCAGGAGGATTATATCTACAAGGTGTTAGAAAGATTCAACATGCAGAATGCAAAACCTATTAGCACACCTATGGCTAGAAACTTAAAATTGAACAAAGATCAGTGTCCATCATCACATGAGGAGGTCAAATACATGACATGAGTGCCATATGCTTTAGCAGTTGGGAGTCTCATGTATGTTATGGTTTGTACAAGGCTAGACATTACACAACTAATGTGAGTAGTGAGTAGATATATGGCCAATATAGGTAAAGAGTAGTGGAAAGTACTCCAATGGATACTCAAGTATTTGAAAGGAACATATAGCACACGGTTATGCTATGGAGGTGGAGATATTTCATTATGTGGCTATGTTGATTCGTATATGGATGGAGATCCGGATGGTAGGAGGAGCACTCACTGGATATATTTTCACAATAGGTGGAATGGAAGTTAGCTAGATTTCATGATTGTAGAAGGTTGTGGTTTTGTCTACTACGAGAGGATAACAAGGATATGATATGGATGAGTAGGTTCATGGAAGAGCTGGGAAAGGAGAAAAGTAATTACAAACTATTCAAGAACATTATGATTACAATTCATTTGGAAAAGAAATCAATGTTTCATTCAAGAAGGAAACACATTCAGTTGAGGTATAACTTCATACGAAAGGTATTGGATGATGGAAAATTGAATCTAGAAAAGATTCATACAAGAAAGAACCTTGTGGATATGCTAATGAAGCCATTAAAAAGGAGAAGTTGGAGCTACACTCCACTTCTATTGGTATTCAAGTTTGAGACTTGAAGAGGAAGAAACAAAGCTAAGGAAGGATCCAAGAATGATGTTTTATAGGTATGGTGCAGTAATTAATCTCCAAATGGGAGATTGTTGAGTTGTGGAGCTCAATTACTTTTGTTTAGCATGTAATGGAAACTTTCTGGAAAATACAAGAACCGCCATCGGTTAATGGTGAAACGACATCGGTCGATGGTGAACCGACATCGGTCAATGGTGAATCAACATCGGTCACCTAGGACCGGCATCGATTAGGAAGGACCAACATTGGTCGGAAAATAAGGAACAACATCGGTTACTTGTGCGAGGATGTTTTAATTAACTCTCAGGAATTAGATCTATTTTTAGCATTAAAGTATATCTATTGATTGTAATTGCATGGCTAAGTTCCCTAAGTCTATAAACAACTATATAAGAATAAAAGCCAAGGTTTAGGAGTAAGATAATTAACAAGAATTAGAAAGAACTTGAAAAATTGGTGAGAGAGAAAATTCTTGGTGATGAAGCAAAAGCTTGAGGAAAGAAATTCTTGTATATCTAAGAGGTGTGGAAGATTGTAAATCTTCATTGTATATCTTATCAAAGCTTTGGATAATAGATTGTATTGTTTCGTGGTGGACATAGCCCACCTTTGGGTGAACCACGTTAAATCAGTGTTGATTTATGTCTCTTATTTTATATATTTCTTTTGGTAGAATATATGCTTTTATTTGCATGTATGCTTAGATCTGATATATTGTCCATACAACCGGGTGTGCTAACCTCAACAGATATAACTTGTAAAGAGCATGTTTTTGAATTTATTTAGAGCCCTCATGATGGAAAATCCTATTTTTCAATGTGAATATATTTTAATTCGTAGTCCTTCAATGTTTAATCAAGAAGGCTCTGGGTGTTCCATACCTTCATCATTTTGTTGTGTCAAAATAAGAACAATACTAACGTCGACTTCATATCCATACAAAATAATATGCTTACCATAGTTAGGATTCGAAGTGTAGGAGCCTAAGCAATTTCTTGTTTTATTTTTTGAAAAACGGTCCTTCCCTTTAGTTGTCCATTTGAAGTCTGAATCCTTCTTCAACATCAAAGTGATGGGCTTGACTAATCCTACAAAATTAGGAATAAATATCCTAATAAAATTAATCTTGCCAAGAAATGATTGTAAGGATTTTTATGAGTTAGAAAAGAGAGAGAAAGGATGGATAAAATTATGTTTGGATCAATGGAAATTCCATCCTTTGAAACAATATGCCCCAAAAGCTTACCCCTAGGGACTACAAAATTACACTTTTTGGGGTTAAGAGACACCCCAAATTCTCTACATCTTTCAAATACCTTCTCCAAGTGGTTGATGTGATTCATGCTCCGATTTGAGAAGATACTAATAACATCCAAGTATATAAGGATGAACTCATTAGTGTAACCTCTGAAAGAAGGGAAAATTTTAGTGGCGAAATTTCTTAAACTCGCAAATATTAGGGATTTTGTAAATTAGAAATGGAAAATTTTCAGCAATTGGATGCTACCCTATTCACCTAAAATTTTGGTGACAAGTCATTTGTATGGGTCAGTTCGCCTACTATTTATAGTTAAAAATGAACTTATGCATGTATTTCGCCAATGTTTCTAATCAAAATGTGTAAATATTTTCCGAGGTATAATACATAGCCGGGGGTAAAGGGGGCACCACCCTTACGGGGTTCGAGCGCGCATGCCTCGGTGGGGGCTCGAGGGTAGCACCCCAATAGCCAAATTTTATATGTATTTTTCTAGGGGAGACAAATGTCTATTTCTAAAGAGACGAACGTCTTAACAACACAACATACACAAGATGGAAAAATGTTCAAAGTTATTAGAAATCCGTCTAAAATAGGTCGATGAAAAATCAACAAGGTTGGATAGATGACCAATGGATTCTGTCTAATGCACAGGTGATATCCATCCAATGCGGGTTAGACGTGTTGGATATCACAAGCACCGAGGGTGGTGAATCAGTGCAGATCAATTTTCCAAACTTTAAACCTTTTTTACTAGAAACAAAAATAAAACCATGAAGAAATTAAACTACATGCAAGAAAAAAGTACACAAGACACCAAATTTATAGTGGGATACCCATATAGGGAGAAAACCCACTTGAAATCAATTTTTTATTAAGAACACCCAATCTTAACATACAATGATTTCTAGTTTGGTTGAGCACCCACTTAACTTGAGAAGCACCCACTAGGATGTTTTAGAAAACTAAAAATTGCAAGGAGCTCCTACCCCTGTAACCCAAGCACCCACTTAGGAAGAATACTGATGAAAATTTTCAATTTGATCATCTAACACATGTTGCTTATTCAACTGATTATGATCACCTTGCTAGTACACTATCTTCTCGCAACTTATAGATTTCTGATCTACAATATACCTCATATCACCCCTGCTTGGTCTATCAATATTCTCTTGATTTGGTCTTTAAATCAATCATACTATGTCTATCTCCTTCACCCTTTTTTATTAAGAAACCACAAATCCAATATGATCTATTTTTTCATCTCCCTCTTCAAGTCTTGGTGACCATATTTCACATTGTATTATGTATCATTTTCCTCTTTGGTTCAAAAACTTATTTACAATCAAATTTCTCATATATTTGCTTCTAATTTTGTCTCATCCTTGTTAGTAGCTCATGCAACAAATTTCATCTCTCGTATATCATATCATCTCGACCTTTGAAGTGACTAGATTGGAATTTTTCACATTTACATCCACTTGACTATTCAACCGCCTATATTTGATCTACTATGTCTTCTTATCTATATTTCCTAATTTTCATTCTTCACACACACACATCTCTACTATATCAGTCAATTTCAGGATTCATTCACTATATGCTATCACCTCATTAGATTCACACTGCTTTTTTCTTGTATTCACTATATTTTCAATTTTTCATTCTTTGTCTCCCTCTCTTCATATGCATCTCCCCTATTTTTGTACCTAGGAACTCAAATTACAAACTTATTCTTGTTTTTAGTTCCACAATTCTTGTTGTAACTCTACATTCTTGAAAAAATATGCACTTAAGAATTTCAAAAATAAAGCTATATCTCTTCAACTTCACAACTCACATTGACTTGAATTCCATATTTCACTCCTTGAAATTTCATTTCTCTTTTAGAGTTTAGAAATTTGACATGTCTTTATGATCCTCTATCTTCCTTTTGAGGTGAGTAGGTTCTTCAAGAGACTTACCTTGAGAAGACTTATCATATTTTTGAAAAGACTTCCACCTTTCACAAGAAAGATCTTACATAACTTTATAATGTAGTTCAGAGAAGATAATACTCTCTTTGTCTCTTTTAGATTTTCATCAAGGAAACATTATACAAGATTGGAGCTTGAGAAAATTTATTGACTTCTTCAAAAGAGAATGTGCAAATCAATTTCCTTACTAAGCATGAAGCAAAACATTTTTGGAGAAAGCTAAATTCAATTTTCCAAGTAAACTATCAATAGAGATTTTGTAGAGTTAAGATGTGCATGAGTGGCACTAGTGACCTGAAGCAACATTGATTCAGCCTCTAAAACTAGTTCCAAACAAATTTATACAATATTAACACACAATATTTAACTATAACACATGATCATGTTCACAAAATTTCATTGAAAGACTTTCAAATAGTTGTTTCCTCCCCAAACGTGATCATGCGCATTCTTAACAATTTTTATATTGATATCTCTTTCTATACTCAAGGAAATCATGAATTTAATTTTCAAATAAGGTAGAAATGATTGGAGGAACTTATACAATCCATAAATTTTACCACTAGCTCGAAGAAGGTCATGCCTAGAAAAAGTACTAAGCTAAAAACCTTGGTAACTCGGAATGTGCATGGCTTCTTAAAGCTTTTACTAGAAAATTCTCCCATCCGACTTGATGAAATACAAAAATTTATTTTTTCAAGTGATTTCTCTCATCTCTACAGAGATTTGTATGGAATTTTGTTGGGATTGGCTGGTTGAAAAAGTTTATTCGATTGAAAACATGCTCAAAGAAACCCTAGATCGGGGTATGCTAACAAAGAGAGCTCGAGAGGCATACAAAAATTATTTCTCTCACAATTTTAGATGGAGGATGATTTTAGTTGTTGTAGATTTGTAAGACCATTTTCCAACCATTTTAACCAAATCACCGCCTTGAGTCTTCTCAAAATCTCCCACTAATGAAGAATATGTAGTCTAAAGTGACACATAACTCACTTTATTGTAATAGTCCACATGTCACTTGTCTAAAGAGTTAAAAATATACCTCAAAAATTGTGGAATGAATATTGGATCAACATAGAGCCTTTCTCAAAGGTTGTATACTTATGGCTTCAATTTTCTTAGCTTGATTTGACCGATCTTGCATCAAGATATAGGAGAGCAAGCCTATTTGAGCATTATCTATATCATTATTTATAACATCCTCCTATACAAGCCCCTGAAACATGAAAATGAGCATTCCAAAAGGTTTAAATAGCTTCATACAATCAATCCAACCCAAATTGAAGGATAAGCTGATTCAAGTTGACTGCCACCACTGTTTGTTCATGAAGAATAGCTTAACTTGAAGCCTATGACTAATCTTGTCAAGAACTTTGAGCACTCTCAAACTATATCAATGCCTTATGAACATTTAAAAAATCATCAAATACCAAGTGGAGGTAGTATGAGTTCTCATAAATAATTTTTGAGGTCAACCACAAACTTTTGCTTCTATCATTTCAGGAGATAGTCTAGGAGAGAGAAACAACTTCACTAAAATGCTCTTATATTTTCAACATGTCCAAATGACGTGAGATTTTTTACACTAACTCAGGCTTGGATTACAATAAAAAAATTCATTCTTTTATTTATCTAAAGAATGCGCTATAATATTTCTTGAGACCTAAAAATACAGGCAACTCAAAATGCACTTTTCAAGAAGGTTATCTTAGAAAAAATGGAATAACTTAAAATCCCCATTTCATAAACTAATGAAATTTGACATGGATAACTCTAAGACATCCCTTTACACATTACTTATGTTTTTTATCCATAGGGTTTCATTTGGAGCTCAGAACAATCTCATTTGCATGCAAGAACATTCCCGGTTCTCAAGACCACTTTACTCAGCATTCTTGAATTTTGACTCCAGGAGCTAAAATGAGCCTTTTTTTTAGCTCACACATGCTATAGAAAATATTCCTAGACTTCTCCCATGCCTACATGAAATTTATTTTACCTTTACTAATCTATCACATCTCATCGGCACTTGGAACTATCTTGAAATGCCACTACTAATAAACCTTCATGTCCTGAATTCTTCACTTCTCCCATCAATCATTTTTGCCATCAATAAAACTTGACATCAATGAAAACACCACTAAAAATGACTGGGTTCCAACAAACTCCCCCTTTATCATTGATGGAAACACCTTAGAAACCTACAAACTTTGATGGAAAAAGCATTTTCATACTTGGTTTCTGACTACAAACTCTATATCTCTCCCCTTTGACATCATTGATAAAGGAATTTTGACCACTTGACATGAACTAATGATAGTTAAGAACAAGGAAACATGAGAAAAAAAATTACCTATCCACAAGCTTCCCCTTGGATGGTGTTTCTTTTTCTTGAGCTGTTGTGCCTACCTTGAACTCCCCGAGCACAAGCATTCTTGCTTTGCGAGACAACTATCCTATCTTACCATGAGAAATAATTAGTATTGCAATAACAACATGCCAACACTATTAGAGAACTAAAAATAACATGTCGATGACAAAATTATCATTTAGAAAGCAATAAAGTGTCTTGTGGCACCTAAAAGCTACGAGTACATGATCCTATGTCATCTCTCACACATACAATAACAAACAAGTTTTGATGACCCTTTTTGACTACTTGATTATGCTTCTTAATACAAAGTTTACACTTGTCCTTTTCAAGAAAAATCATACTTGAATTCTCACCTTCACAAACCATTGTGCCTTTGTTTGAGACCTCTATACTTGATTAATTACACCTAAAATTTGTCAATCTCAATCATCATTTTCTTGATCACAAAGTTCTTGCACCTAAAGCATGACAATTTCTTGCTTTCACATATTTGTATTTAGTTTTCTCAGCTCCTGAGACAACACTTCACTATAAAAAACTTCATAAACCTCTATAGAGACACTTATCAGACCCTAAGATCAATGTGCTCTTAATCTCACATACTTATTTACTGTGATTTATACCTTTTGAATATTGTCAAGATTAACTCTCTTTTGAAGGTCATAGATTCCTCATGAGCATTACTTATGCAACTAGAAAATTCTTAGGTTCAAGGGTTAGGGTTTCTTCATATAAACCCTTGCATCTTCAATAGTTATGTAGGATAGCACAATGCACTTCCTTCTTACGTGATTTAATATTCATGTTGAGTTTTTAAACCTTTTGTGCATATTTAAACATATTTACACATAATGTATCTTGACAAACATCAAAAAACTCTTCTACATGAATTCAACTCTTTAAGAGAGATCCAAAAACCTGAGAAACCCTTCACTTTTGCCTCTAAGCTATATAATGCATTTTTAGTATCTTTATAACACGAGAAAAACAATTTAATCCTTACATTCTACAACTTATCTTAGCAATGTATACCTCTACCACCTTGTAACGCATTAAGTAAATGTCAACCTCTCCATATTCATTAAAAACCTCCTTATGGCTTTAACTGAGAGATGTACATCCCAAAATTTCTTCTTCATGCTCGAGTCTTGAATTTAAGGAATCCTCCTATAGCTTACCTTGAGATATTTGTTCCTCTTCATTGATTGTATCATCTTATAAAAAACTTGAATACCTCAAGAGACATTAAAACATACCTTTCTTAGACCTTTATGAGTGTGGAAACTCGAACTACATTTTTCATGTCTTGAAACTTCATTGACACTTTGGTATGCTCCTTATATCATCTTAATCAAGCACTGTGTCACCCCTAGATGAAGTTTAACATGCTTAATTTGCTTGAAACTGTAGCATGATACCTTGTGTATAGTCAACTAGTGAGCTTGTAGCTTCCACCTCTCAAGAAACTTAGCATAATCATGATATTTATTTTACTCATTATCATAGATTATTCTAGATATCACTTCTTAAACACTTTCATACATGTCATTCCTTTAGTAATCTGGGCATAACTAATTGGAGGTGACAAAAGAGACCTCAATTTTTTTAAACTAGACTTGAAGACCGATACAACTATTTTAAGCTCATTCGATGTCATGAAGAACATCATTTCTCTTTCAAAACTTAACCGAGTACACACAAAGATAATGTATTCAACTCGAATTATGCTCAGTATTTTGCAATGATAGTATATTACCTTTTTGAAGAATGAATGCTCATGACAGACCCATCACACACTACTAAGATCAAATAAGGAAATTGAGACTCTACAGAATTTGAAATGCATAAAAATTATAAACTCACTACCATTACATGACATGATATTTGAGTGATACCACCTTCATATGCATGATACTAGGTCTTGACTTTACTTGACATCGCAGAGGTAAGAACTCAAAATATTGTCACTACTACTCATGAATGGCTTTAAGAGAGACAAACAAGACACTCCTAACCTTCATAATGTTCATACACACTCAATCTTTTTAAAATTTTGACATAAATACTCGAGATACACTTTATAAGTTCAATAACACTTATTTTATTCTTGTGACATGATGATGAGACTTATGAACATACTTTGCACCATCTTATACGAAAATAAGAACACAAGACACGAATGAGATGCCTCAAACAACTTACACATTATAGACTTACATGCTTTGAAGAGAAACTATTCAAAAACTGTCGACAATCACATCATGAAAAACTACTTGATCCTCGGGGACATAATAAATAACTCTAAATGACATACCTTGCATCAAGAAGAAGACAAAATCTTGAAAAATATAGCTCCACCTAACTCCAAAGCTTCATTTGAGTGAATATGCCTCCTAGAATCTTAGAAAAGGCATACTATGAGCCTTTAATCATCTCAAAATAGCATAAAGTCATCATGAAAACATGATGAATCCATTTTCCCTTTCCTTTTCCTCACAATATTGTTGAATTTCTTGGCTGCATTTTTAGGTAAGATAACTTCATTACAGAGCTCTCATCTTCTGTCTCGGTAGCTTTGACAAACATGCATGTTGCAATGCATACACCTGCTCTACCATTTCTTGATGAAGAGTTTCTTCACCCTTTGCACTTGAATTATTTTCATGTTTCTTACCTTTGTCATCCTTTGTTGATATCTCATGTAAGGTAGTTTCTCTTGACACAATATTAGCTTGTTGTGCCTCTTCCATATCTTCCCATGTCACCTTATTTTCAGTCTTTTCTATTTCAACTTCTTATTTTTCTTTCTTGATCCTATATACCCACTTCATTTCCTTCTTTCCAGGAGCTGCTTGAGGCTTGACTGATTTTTTCTCCTTTCTTGAATTTATCTTCATGTTAGAGGCTTTATTTTCTTTCCATCTGAAGGTATAGAACTTGTTGTTGTGCTTAGGTTTTCCATAGTGATAGCAATGCTTTGAGAAATGACCAACTTCATGACAAGTATAACATATAACATGACTGTCATTGCTAAATTGACTTATAGGTTCTTCTAAGAAATGTTTGGCAGTATGACCTTTATTTCTATAATTGAAACACACTATGTTCCTTTCATATTCAATAGCACAAGATCTCCATGGGTGCTCTTTGTCATAGTTTTTCATGCACTCCTAGCTTTATGTCAAAATTCATAACATGAGAAACAATATCCATTAAATTTTCTCTCATACTTGGACGCATTTGCTATCTAATTAACTTGGATTTTCTGTCTTTGTCTCCTTTATCTTCTTCTTATTTTTTTTCTTGTTGGGATCAACCTTTAAATCTATTTGCCTTGCTTTCTCCAGTTCCTCTCTTAGCATTATCAATTTTGAATTTAGTTCACCACATTCTTCATACCTAGATTTGATGGTGCTTAAAGCATGATTCACGAATAGGTTCATGCTCCATTTTAAATTGGGTTGCTTCATTTTTACATTCCACCTAATCACATTAGGGTGTCTTTGATGTATCACTAATTTAACTTTATTTTGGTATATCTCATCCTTTGAATTCTTCAATTCTTCCTCAAGTTTAATACAAGCCTTTTCTTTGACACTTAGATCTTTTGATAACTTATCAATAATTTTTGCCACTTCTTGGAGTCCTTCAAGATAATTTACATCTTTGAGCTTGATTTCAGATTTTAACTCTTTAATCAGGGCTTGAGAAATCTCATAATTCTTCTTCAACATAGACTCTATTGATGTACACATGCTTGTGACTTCAGGATCACCTCCAAGCTATTAGGCTTGATTCAGGAGGACCACACTCTGATACCAATTTTGGATCTCACAAGCACGAAGAGGGGTAGGAGTGAATCAATGCGAGATCAATTTTTCAAACTTTAAACCTTATTGAATAGAAAAAAAAATCAAACCATGAACAAATTACACTGCACACAAGAAAACAAGTACACAAGACACCAAATTTATAATGGGAAACCCATATAGGAGAAAACCCACTTGAAATCAAATATTTTTATTAAGAAAACCCATTCTTAACATACAATGATTTCCAATTTGGTTGAGCACCCACTCAACCTGAGAAGCACCCACTTCCTAGTCCTTCTAGCAACCATTGGAAGGTTTCCAAGTATCCACTAGGCTGGTTTAGAAAGCTACAACTTGTAAGGAGCTCCTACCTCTATAACCCAAGAACCCACTTAGGAAGAATATAATGAAAATTTTCAATTTGATCATCTAGCACTTGTTGCTTATTCAACTGATTATGATCACCTTGCTATTACACTATCTTCTACAACTTCACCATACTTCTTGTCATGTTCTAATTAAGCCTTCATATTTTTCTAATCACAGTATACCTCATATCACCCTACCATTACATCAATCTTCTCTTGAGTTGATCTTTAAATTAGTTATAATATGTATATCTCCTCCACCCTTTATTTCATTCATAAACCACAAGTCCAATATTCTCTATTTTGTCATCTCCTCTCCAAGTCACTTGGTGACCATATTTCACATTGTATCATGTATCATTTTCCTCTTTGGTTCAACAACTTGTTTACAATCAACTTTCTCATACATTTACTCCTAATTATGTCTCATCCTTGTCGGTAGCTACCGCAACATATTTCATCTATGTATATCATATCAGTTGACCTTTGAAGTGACTAGATTGCAAATTTTCACATTTACAACCACTTAACTATTCAACTACCTTTATTTGACCTGTTATGTCTTCTTATTTCTATGTCCTAATTTTCATTCTTCACACACACACAAATACACAAACACACACACACACACATTTTCTACATCAATCAAGTTCAAGATTCATTCACTATATGCTATCACCTCATTAGATTCACAGTGTTTTTCTTGTATTTATTATATTTTCACTTTTTCATTATTATCTCCCTCTTTTCATATTCATCTCTCCTATTTTTGTAACTAGGAACTCGATTTAAAAACTCATTCTTGTCTATTTAACTTGCACACAGTTCTTGTTATAACTCTACATTCTTTAAACAAGATGCACTTAACACTTTCAAAAATAAAACTATAGCTCTTCAATTTTACAACTCACATTGAATTCTAATTCCATCTTTCACTCCTTGACCTTTCATTTCTCTTTTAGAGTTCAAAGGACATTTACAATTTGACAAGGTTTCATGACCCTCTATCTTCCTTTCGAGGTGAGTAGGTTCTTCAAGAGAATTACCTTGAGAATACTTATCATATTTTTGAAAAGAATTTCAACCTTTCACAAGAAAGAATTTCCATAGATTTATAATGTAGTTCATAGAAAGATAAGACTCTCTTTGTCTCTTTCAGATTGGCATCAGTTTGGATCAAAATAGAGCATTTATGAATTATTTTAGACTTGTTACTCCAATTTTCTTAGCTTGATTTGACTGATCTTGCATCCAAACATAGGAGTGTAAGCCTATTTGAGCATTATCTATATCATTATTTATAACATCCTTCTATACAAGCCCTGAAACATAAAAATGATCATTGCAAAAGGTTTAAAATAGCTTCATATAATCCAAACAACCCATCTTCAAGTATAATTTGACTCAAGTTAACTTCCACCACTATTTGTTAATGAAGAATAACTTAACTTAAAGCCTATGACTAATCTTGTTAAACGCTTTCAACACTCTCAAATTATATCAATACCTTACAAACCTTTAAAATATCATCAAATAATAACTAGAGGAATTAGGAGTGCTTATAAATAAGTCTCTAGGTCAATCAAAAACTTTTTCTTCTATCGATTCAGGACACACTCTATGAGAGAATAAAACAACTTCGCTAAAATGCTCATATCTTTTCAACAATGTGTCGAAATGACTAGAGAATTTTTGCACTAGCTTAGGGTTGGAGTCTAATAAAAAATTACTTATATGATTTATCCAAAGAATGCTCTATATTTTTCTTGAGACCTAAGAATCCATACAACTCAAAATGCACTTTTCAAGAAGGTTGTCTTAGAAAAAATTGAATAACTCAAAATCCCCATTTTAGAATTTGATGAAATTTGACATGGAGCACTAAAAGACATCCCTATACACATTCCATATGTTTCTTATCCATATGTTTTCTTTTGGATCTATGACCAATCTCATTTACATTCAAGAACATTGTCGATTAAGACCACTTTCTGTGCATTCTTGAATTTTGACTCTAGGAGCTAAATTGAGCCTTGTTTTATCTCAAACACGTTATAAACAATATTCCTAGGATTTTCTAATTCCTACAAGACATTTATTTGGCATGTACTAATCTACCACATGTCATCGAGCACCTGGAACTATCCTAAAAGGGCACTACTAATCAACCTTCATGTCTCTGACTTCTTCACTTTACCAATCAACCCTTTTTTCCATCAATACCACTTGACATAAACTGAAAATGATTGGCGTCTAAAAAGATGACCGATCAACAAGGATGCATCCAACACAAAGTTGGACAATAGACTAACAAGGTTAGATGGATGACCAATGGATTCCATCAAATGCATAAGTTAGATAGCTAACCAACAAGGATGCATCTAACACAGGTCAGATAATAGACTAACAAGGTTTGACGTGTGACCAATGGATTCTGTCCAATGTGTAGGTTAGACAACTGTCTAATGTAGGTTAGATAGTCGACCCAATAGTATACATCCAACATAGGTCAGGTGGAAGACCAACAAGGTTAGATGGATGACCAATGGATTTCATCCAATGCACAGGTTAGATAATCATCCAATGTAGGTTGGACGACCGAAAAAAGGAATTTCGTTCAATGATAAATAGATGTCGTGCCAACACCCATATAATTTTATGAAACCATATTTAAAAATACCCTACCAAATTTCACTTTTCGTGAATCAATTTTTTAGAGATTTACCATTGTTTTGAAAGTCCATTTTGGAGATTCGCCAACCATTCTATAATAATTTTTGGAGGGGGTTCTTAAAATGAACCCTGTTTGAAAGCAATATCCATTTCTCTCTCGAAATGTGGAACCTACATTTAACAAACCAAAAGGTATTTTATGATAAGCATATGTACCCCACTTGGTCGTAAATGTATTCTTAAATTGATCTTCTTCCCTAATCTTAATTTGATTAAAACATGAATACCCATCCAACATGGAAAACCTTTCAGCCCCTACAACAGTTTGCAAAATCTTCTCCATGGAATGTAGAAGGTAGTGGTGCTTTAGGAAGCCTTGTTTATGTCTTGAAAATAAACAAAAATTTTGATTTCCCCATTCTTCTTCCTAACTAGGAAAATATTAGCCACCCATGTAGAGTACTTGATTGGAAAAATTATTTTTCCTCAATGAGTTTGGATAAATCCTTCCTCATGGGGGCTCTATCCTAGGGTTGATGACCTTTGTTTCTACCTAATTGGCTTAACATTGGGATCAAGATCTATGGAATGTTGCATAATATCTAGATTAAATCCCTTTATATCTTCATAATCCCAAGAAAACACATCACTAAATTTTTGACACAAGGAAATGAAAGCTTGCTTCTCATTTTCATCACATACCTTTCCAAGAAAAATATCCTTTCCTTGTGTAATTTTGACTAATTGAAATTCATATTTATTCATTTCTAAATTATTTTTATCCCCTTTGAATTCATCATATGAGCCAAAATTTTCTCAAGGTGACCAATCCCTTTGGCAATCTATTTTTCCTTAGTTAAATAATCTGGTCACCGTAGCTATCTTGAAACTCATATTGCATTTCAGATGAGGATTCCACCTCATTATGGATGAACTAAATAATCAGTAGATTTCTATCAAAACCTACCAACTAGTCTCATTATCTAGAATAGATGGTCTGATTATTACCTCGACATGATGTTCATTTTCTTTGACAAAATCATCAACAAGTGAGAATTGTGATATGAGGGCTGTCATTTGATCTACCTCTTTGTTTAATTTACTTGGCACCACGTGTAGGTTGAGAGAGTCAAATCCCTCTAAGAGGTCCCAAAATATGTGATTATAAGATTTCAACATATTATTATTTGTGGCACACTTCCCTCTCACCTGATGAATCAAAAATTCCATGTCCCAAAACTTTGCAAAATTTTAATCTTCCTCTTTTCAATAATCAATAGGCCATGGACCAATGCTTCATATTATGCTACATTGTTGGAACATGTAAATTGAAACCTGTGAGAGAAGAAAAATTTCTCATTCAAAGGATAAATCAGCACATCACCTATCCTAGCTCCATTTATACTTCTAGAACCATTGAAGAACATATTTGTAGCCTAGTTTTTACCACCAAAATCCCAAGGCACGCTAGAACATCACTCAACCTGAACTGAGCACTCACTTTAAGTGCACAAGGGTACATGTTCTCTCTTTTATGTCATCTTGTTCAAGGGGTTAGCATGATTAAACAAATATTACATATCCATCAAAGATAATTAATTATAACAAGGTGCATAAAATAGATCTAGATCTTAACCATATGTAAGAAAAATTAAACAAGAACCAAGATAAAATTTACCATGCAAGATCCATTCACAGATGTGTCTACAATCAATATCCAGCCACAAAGATCTATTATATTAATTGTTGTAAAACACAGAAGCTTTTTACATACATAACAATGTCACCATGAGTCATGCACGCACATAATCTAGTAGCATAACTCTATTACAAAAGTGATGATACCAATCCCTGTAAATCAATACATATTTATAGGGCTGGGGACTTGTCCTTCACCACCAATGTACCTTCAAAAATAGGCTATATACTAATAATAGCCATGTGCCCTTAAATAATAAATACGAGAGCATGCAAGATCAATAACAATAGATTATCTAATAATATAATAGCAGTATAATCCTATTATTAGCTCCAAAACTTTGCATGATGCTTGATCTTCTACTCATCCAAAATAGCCTTTTTGTGCTCCCTAAGTCTTCTTCAAAACGTGCAATGCACTCTATGTCTATAATTAGCCTTAATATGCAAAATGGCTAAATCTTGATTCCAAACCTCCTTGGGCATGCCTTATTTCCCAATAGTTCCACATGTATCTACGCACCTTGTGTCTATGTGCCCAATCCTCATGCACTTTCATAATTAAGTTGTATTTCATCATATTAACATTACCCCACACTAATGTCATTGTCACCCATGGAAATGGGTAATCACAAATTATCTCTACATGAATCAAAGAATAAGGAATAATGAATGAAAGAATAAAGGAAATACTGCATATAAATAATGAGAGACTACTCGGTGCTCTGCTCTTCTACAGGCATGATCAACTTTGGATATTCATTCTTAATCTCTACCTCCAATGTATTCCAATCACTTAGTGCTTTATTTGTTTTATCTAGAATGTCTATAAGAACTACCTCCATCTCATCAAGTGTCATGTTTTCACCCTCATTCTATAGTATCTTGAGAACAAGAGACAAAATTGAGACCATCCCATCCATAAAATCCATTTTCTACACTACTAGCTTACCAATTTATTTTATTCTTTCCTTTTCAGGACTTGGGAAATTTTAAGTGCAACACACTTTGTTCTTCTACTAGCATAATCCTATCTACAAACCCAAGTGTTTCATTCTATGTTATCTAAAGGACTTCATATTCTTCTGCCATAGTCCTTATCTTTATTATCATAGCTAGTGTTGTGCACATAGTCAATGTTAGATCTGATTTCTTTAACTCATCTTTCAAATTCTACAGTAAGGCCTCATAACTTGTAATATTACGTGCTACTGTTGCCTTATCCTTTTGTGCCTATTATGCAACATCCTTAGGTGTTGGTATGCGCATGGCTCCCTCCTTTAGCAACAACTAAACATTTGTGCACAAATAGTGCAGAGTGGATGGAAACTCTTGTGCAACCTTATCTTGTAAATATGGCCTCTTTTCAATAATCTCATCACCAATTTGTTCTACCATTTTAAGAACTTTTTACACCTCTGCCTTAGCCTTATCTCACTCCTCTGTAAGGCACTTGATTTCAATGTCCTTATCTTTTTAACTTCCACCAACGCTCTAATTATTTCCGATTTATTAATGTTTCAACGTGAAACCTCAACAGATAATCTAGTCAGGGCATTAATTACCTTCTCATCTGACATGATAGTGGGCTTAATAGTTACATAGTGCAGAATGGAGCACCTTCTTTAATCTACATGAAATAAGAGATTCATCACATAGATCGAAGTGAGGCTCATCCATATGAGTTTACATCGTCCATGATAATTTTTTCCTTGTGCGGGTACTCGCCATCTCTGTATTCATGAGCTCCCATCCATACAAGTCCTTGGGCTCCAAAGTGCTTTAGAATCACGTGCGTATGATCTTGGTCAGATCATCAATGTACCCAATTTTTGGTGTCTCATAAATTTCTTCCTTATTTCCTTTCCTTGAGCGCTTACCCTTAAGGGTGTGCACTCCCGAATCCAACACCAGTCCTTCACCTGTATATGTAGTATGGGGTGTGCCTAAAGGCTCACCCTTATCTATTTCTAACTCTATTTCCTTCAAATCCTCTTCATAATTTTTCATCTCCTCTTCCCGAGGCTCCTCTATATCCTAAGTCTATACTGAAGTATTTGGTGCACTTTCCTTAGACTTCTCATCTTCATCATCTTTCCATGGGACGTATCTGTACCTTTTCTTCTTTTCTGGCTCTACCTTCATAGGTGAAGTCCTAGGTGACCTCCAAAGGGGCTGTGAAGTTCTCATGCTCTAATTCCTTATTATTATTAGTACTCTCTTAAGATGAGGTTCCTCAGTAGTCTTTTCTATATCCACCTCCATTGCACCTATCTCCAACACTTCATCATCTGGCTCTTGTAATGGAGGGGTTACCTTGCACTCTCTTTTCTCACCTACAGTAGGCTCTTTTCTACCCCTGTGATCCAAGCCACCACTATCTTCCTGTAGTTCTTCTTCCTCTCCTTCTTCTTCAACAAGGGGTGAGACTAGCTCCTCATCTTCCAAAGTGCCAACTGTATGTTTCCCCTTTGGTGGTCTAGGAGCTTGAACTCATTCTCCACATATCTTCCATTTTCCAATCTGGGCTTGAGTTGGATATATATAAGGGATGTACCACATTCCTAAATGGCCAAAATCATTGCCTTTATATTAATATCATCTAAAATTAATCTTTTAATGTACGCATACTTACCTTGATAAACATAAGTCTTCCTCGGTGTGTGGTAGTCATGTTTTCATGCAAATGTGTAATAAGGAAATTGACAATTTTTGAGCACGACAACTATACCCCTGTGCCAAAATTTTCATGTCCTATCATTCCCAGGCACACCAAGTCCACCCATTTAGTCCAGTGACCTCTGATTGATGTTATCTCATCCCCTAGGTGATTTAGGAAAGTCCATTAAAAGTTGCAAGCTTCAGGTAGTTGTGGGAAGGGCTATCATTGGCCTTCCTAGAACGGAGCAACCCCATGGAGCGGAGAAAAAAATCCAAAATGGATGTGGAGGTAATTAAAAGGCCTTGGGACATCGTGGAAGTGATTTAAGAAAATTCTGGAAGGACTTGGAGAAGTTGGAACAATTTCACTAAAATTAGGGTTTACGAGCCTAGGCAAAGCACAAGCCAAAAGAACTGTTGAACTTCGAAGGTGATTCCAGGGCTCCGGACAAACTTAGGATTAAAAAAAACATAATTAGAAATTGAATTCCAATCCCTACACCATGGTGAAATTATTTTTCATAACACTTTATAGCATTAAGTTTACAAGTAGTTTTTCTCATGCACGGTGGAATACTAGATAAACAATCCACTTTTTCAGGATAAAATGGAGGAATAAAGGCCTTAGCCCCCACCATTTGATTAAAAATATCATTTACAATTAGGTTCATATAAAATTTCATTAAACAAGTCCATTAGGAGCTCAAGTTATCATTGTTTCAAGTTGTCCTCTTGGAGCAAGTTCGGAGTTAGTCAAATTTTGTGATGACACGTGTCAACTCCGGGAGCATGGATGGATTTTGTGTCCCTTAAGGTCAGGAAATCACACATGTAAAAATTCAGCCAGCCCCCATATGACATTTGGATCCTTATGTGACCTCTAGGATCACAAGCTCAATACCCAAGTGCTTGCATGGAGATCAAAGCCTCAACCTTGAGATCGTGCCACGTGTCATCACCAGAGCACCATGGAATTTGATGTCCCTCATGTCCCTCATAGGTCAGGGAAATAAAATATGGGAAAATGCACCCAGCCCCTAAGGGAGAATTCTAGTCACCCATATGAACAACTTCAAGCTCCTCAGTGCTTTAAAGCTGATTTTTTAGCCTTCATTCCCTGTCATCAGATCTCCACCATGTGTCGTTTCCTTGCTTGTCATGGAAATTTATGTACCTCACATCCCTTTGAGGTGAGGGATGTTAGGGACATGAAAATGTGCCCAAATCAAACTCAAATTTTTGAATCTTTTCTAGTCGTTTGTCGCCTTCTTTGTTTCTCACTTTGCGGAAGAAAAGTTGCAGAGAACGCCTCAGTCCACCATTGATGAAACTTGAACCAGCTCAACCACAGTAACCAAATCCTCAAAATCCTAAAAACACACATGTCTCTAGAGAAATATTTATTAGGATATCCCGTGGGATATAAGAATGGAAGAGAGAAATGAAGAAATCATCTAAAAATCTTACGCTTAGTAAAATAAAGATTTGAAGATATCTTGCAAACCGGTGCACAAAATGAATAATGTTGTTGCTGAGTTATTCATTCTCAAAGGACATTAAAAAATAACCTTAAAACCCCTCATTCACAAAAAGGAATCCTCACAATGAATAAATTTCACTTCCGGCTCCATAAATAATAAATCTCAATTTCCTGTCAAACCGACAACCTGGATCGAAGAGAAATTTCACCGGTGAGACAAGAAGCAAAACCATATCGCAATGGAGTTTATTTCATCACAAATAGAGAAAAAAATCAGACCTGAAAATTTCAAGCTCCATTAATGGCTACCATGACATAGTAGTGGAAAAAATCAGCGAGATACCTCTCCACTTCTTAGGGTTCTAGTTGGAGAAATTGCGTAAACATTGGAAGGAATGATCGTTGAAAAATCTAGTTTCACGTGAACTAGTTTTTACACAATGAATTCCCTATTTTTTAGGGATATGGAAAATTGTGTTTTCATCAAAGTTATACTCTATCACATGAAGGACACCTATGAAAAAGGTAGTGAGCTACATATTCACTTCTTAGGGTTCCAGTGGGCAAAATCACGCAAAATTGGTGGGAATGATCGTTGAAAAATCTAGTTTCACGTAAACTAGTTTTCATGCCATGAAGTCCCTATTTTTTTAGGGATATGGAGGGCTGTGTTTTTTTCCACTATTCTTCCCCACCGATGAAAATCTCATTTTCCCACTTGTTCAGATGAAGGAATTACTCAAAATGCGGAGCATGGAACCCCAAAATAAAACCTAGATTTTCAAGACCTATTTTGTCACAATCTGACATCCGTGGTGCACTTACTAAAAATAGCATGCCTTCCTACATAGGGTATGTTGCTTCGAGTAAGCCACCATTTGAAGAGGCTATGAATAAGGTAGTGAACACAAAGGGGTATCACAAAAATTCATCAAAAGGTCATCTTGTCGTATAATTGACACTTACTAAAAATAGTATTTCGTTCCACAAGTCCATGCTATAAATAGCCAGTTGGTCCAAAAGGTGAGAGGAACATAGTAAGAAGAAATAATTCAAGATACCATATCCAGTTGAGGTTGGGAAAATCTAAACTACGAAACTTACTAAAAATAATAAGTTACCACATCTGTACTTACTAAAAATAGCAGGTTGTTCTCAAAGGGAAAGTTTGGCACAATGGGACATAGAGGGATAATAATTCAGTCAACACCATCATTATGTATCATCCATGGCCATTGATCATAGGGAATTGGAGGTCCATCTTAGGGAACTAGAATTTTTTTCAACACTCACTACATAGTTTAGGTCATAGGTATATCATACGCAGGCTGGGAGTTGCGGTCATTAGCGAAACAATTCATTCAACTTGGGAAAGAATTCATGAACTAATTTGAAGGAGTTTCTCGGGGTGTAAGGAGTTTGAAGATTCGAGTCTCACTAGAAAGAAAGGGAAAAATGGTGAAGTTTCAAAGTTTTTCAGGCTCAAACCATTCAGAAAGAGTCCAAAATCGACTAAGTATGGAGGAGGCAGCGAGAGAACCACGTGTCACGACGCGATGCTTCTCCAAAGTTAATCCAAAAAGGAATCCCAAAAAAGGAGCCATAAGCTTCCACGCATCCAGAGCCCCAAAAGTGTCCAAATGGAAAAGTCTTCAACTAAGAAAGAGGGTCAAATGGTCAACAAAAATCTGAAATGGGAGCCTAAAGGTGGGACTCAAACTGCGCCAAACGTAGCAAAATGGTCAAAGTATAAAGGTGCAAGTAGGAGTCTCAAAAATTGGCTAAGTATAAATTGGCTAAGTATCCAAAGAGTCTCCAAAGTTAGTCCAAAGGTGAGACCCAAATGAGCGTGAGCTCTCCACGTGGCCCAAAGTCCAAAAGGATAAAAGGGACCATTGAAAAGTCCATAGACCTGCAGGCTGCCAAGTGTCAACTCGACGCTCCTTCAAAGGAAAATTTTGAATCGGGCTTTCAAGCGAGCGGTGCCTCCACGTGTCCAGTCTCAAAAAGGGGCAGAGTCGGTTGAATAGTCAATGCATGGGGCAGACCAATGGAGGCTACCAAGTGTCTAAATGGCACTAATTCAAGGATTGAATAGAGAGAGGGTTTCCAAATGAGTGCCAGACTGCCACGTGTCCCTAGGTCAAGAGATATGACCCCACCAAGCAAAAAAAAGACTTAGCCAAAAACATAGAAATTGGGTAGGCAGTGAAGTGGTGGGAAAAGGATTGAACGTGGCAAGCCTAAACTAGCAGTGCTAAAGTGGGCCATCGGGGGAAAGTTGGTTTTTTTCCCTTGTTATTCCAAAGGTGTAAAAGTTGTAAAATGGGCCATAACTCCACCCAAAGGAAAAAGTTCAACATTTGAGCCCGAGTCAAGGTCAAAGCGGGAGTCGAGGAAAAGGTGAAAATTTTCCTTTGTCAAAAAGGCACAGAGATAAAAATTAAGCGCATCTCCCAACCAACCAAAGGGTGCCACGTGTCCAAGTGGAGCGTCGGGCCATGGGAGTTTTCTGAGTTTTGCATTTTTGTGAAAAGGGGGAAAAAGATAAATCATGGACCCACAAACCTGATTTTTCCCTAATCTGGCTGCCACGTGCCCCATATTAAAAAGGAGACCCATTTTTCAAACTATTTTCCCACCCATTTGTATGGACTCGATACAAACTTCAAGGGGCATATCTTTCAACTCAGGCTCAAAATATTGCAAATCTTACACCGTTGGAAGCATCTCGACGTCCTCTACACCATGGAAAGATAAAAATCATTTTTTCAGGCCCTAGTAGGTGAAAAATGGAGAAACATCTTCGGGCCTTTAATGCAGGATCTTCTTGCCTCAACAACCAGATCGATTCAATCTTCTCCCATTTCTTCCTCCTTCGAGGCACCGAATAAGGATTTGATGCAGTCAAGATAGATTTGGAACAAATTTTATGGGAGACATTAAATAGTGGTGGTTGAGCTTGGAGCTATTTTTCCCCTTCCTTCTCTCTCTCTTCTCTCTCTCTCGATCGAATCTATAAATACAGGGGGACTCATTGTAAAGGGTTGGACATTCTTTTTTTTTTTAGGCTCCCCTTTCCTTCTAGCAAAGGAATTCATGGAGTTCAGCCTTCCATTAAAATTGCAGTATGTTTCTTGCCTCCTGGCTATTTTGTAATGCATTGTATCAATCTACAGAGCAATAAAACACATTTGTGATCGATTCTAGATCCTTTCTCTCTTTTTCTCACATCTAGTCTTTCATTATAAATCTTGGTTATCTATGTGCTTGATTATTGTATGTATTTTGTTGGTTTGTGTCTATCAAAAAACTAGTGTTCATCATTCCTTCGGTGCATCACCTTGTAGTTTAGTTATTTCTTATTTCTTATATCCCTTTTTATCCCTGTCTCCTTGGAAAATTTTAGATTAGGTATAGAGATAGATCCTCTACAAGTTCTCACGTATGCACCTAAAATAGAGGAATAGGAACCAACCTTTAATCTGAGAGATTTTCCATTTTGCAAGGTCCCACACCTTGGGAAAGTTCAATGTTATGCAATCACACCAAATGACTCTACCTTAGAAAAGTAGATCTATAGAACTCATTGGGGGTGCTGTGATTTTGCACTAATAGTTTTGGCATGCCCTGGTGGGACAGAGAAGTCTCCATCTTATTACAGTAAGATTGATGTGCACTTGTTGTGATTCTAACTTTTAAGAAGTTTTAAAATTGTACATCTAGTGACTCCAAAAGAAACAAATCCACTAGTTTTAGCAGTCCAAGCAAGTTCATGAGAAGAATACAAACACGGTCAAGAACCAGAGAGGAGGGATTATTTGTCTATCTAGACTTATCCCCAGATAGAGGGAGGGGAGGAAGAAGAGCCCAGAGGTCTCTATCCCCACCAAACAGAGCCTTATCAACACCTCCTCCTAAAGAGGTCATTCTTTCAATCAAGAGGGGTGCTCAGGCCGATCAGGATGGCTCAACCAAATCCTTATGTCAATTTCACTGACAGCAGCCCACTCACTCTGAATGCACAAAATCTAGTCCCGATAGCAACATTAAAGAGCATCCCATATTTCACTAGGGAAAACCAGACTTCTCCTAGTGATCATGTCCAAGATATTGCAAATGTCTGATACAATCCATGAAATCCATGAGATGGACATTATAGTCAAGTTTCTCACCTCTTCACTCAAAGGTAAAGCTTCACAATGGTTCAGAGCCTTGAGAGTAGGCTCTATTCAAAATTGGAACCAGCTATGCACAACTCTTCACAACCAGTTTGGAGAAAAGGGTGATAACTTATCTTTTTGAGAAAACTAACAACAATCAAGAGAGCCCCAATGAGAAATCGATGATTTCAACCTCATATTTCAAAGGACTCTGGGATAGATTCCAACAATAAAGAAAGCCCACTAATGAAGGTGCCTTCTTATACTTTCTTAGGGCTTTAAATTCTGATATTTCTTTGATGATTCAATCAATGGGGGCACAACCTTACCTGCAGCCTATAGCCTTTCCATAGGGCTGAGAATCATTTGATTCAGCTGGAAAAAATTGCCCTAGGCCATCCATGCCTACCCCCCAGTTAGGAACCCAAGTACTAGCCAAACACCCACATTAGCCCCTATACCTACTCCCAGGAGTCAAAGCTCAGCTGAAGCCTCCACCTCATCATCTAACACTTCAAAAGAACTCCAGAAGTCATGAAACAACTTCAAAACCTAGGGAATGAGTTAGTAACCATCAAAAGGTAGCAAGCTCTAGAGTTCTAGGCCATATCAACCTCAAGCTCAAGATCGCTAGACCCCAGATCAAAAAAAAATAGACCACCATCTCAGACTATAAATCAGAGCCAAAACCAAGGACAACCTCAAGCTACTAGACCTTTCAGTCATATGATCCAAACACAACTTCAACATCAAGGGCATTGGTTCCAACACAAAACAATATGGCACAAGAATATGATTGGTGTTTCCCATGCAATCAGCCACATAACCAATCAATGTGCTTTAATGGTGCACTAAATCAGGCCTTGATGGTGCAAACCAATATGGTGTCACAGAACCTAGCCAAGAAAGAGATCAACAACGAAGGAGCTCAACAAGAGGGACCTCCAAGTGAAACTATGCTTGTCAATTGGCAAGTTGAGGACTTCTATGGGATGAATCAGTTCCCTTCTCAAAGTGTAGCTACCAATACATGGTCCAAAAAGAGAAATATTGAGAAGGCCAACCACTAACTCAGGTAACCCTCAACCTTCCATCACTCCACAAGGTTTTGGTGCTCCAAATATAACTCCCAACATGCAGAACCAATCCAAGCCACCTTCCAAATCCACTCAAGCACCGGTTGTAACAACCCATGTGCAAGAAAAAAATGTGCCTGGGAAGGGGCAAAAAAAGGATAGCTCATTCAATATCATTGAGAAAATGAAGAGGACAAGTGTGAACATTTCACTATGGGAGTCACTAGCCATTCCAGGGTAGAGGGATCTATTGCAGACTACTATACAAAATTGGTCAAGCTCAAATCACACCCCTAACCAACAAGAGAAAGTGCTTACCAATACAACTCAACATGGGGAAAACCATCGAGAACAACAAGGTAAGAACCTAAGACCTCCTCCATTCTATGTTTCATTGATTATTGGAGACAAATTGGTGCACAATTGTATGATTGATTCTGGGGCAAGTAGTTCTGTAATGCCCAAGCAAATAGCTGATCAACTGGGTCTCCAATATGAAGTCATCTCTAGAGGGGTAGTGCAATTAGATGGGACAATAGTGACAACTATTGGAATCATCAAGGATCTGAGCCTCACTCTACATGCCTACCCCAATGTGACTATTTTGTAGAACGTATCAATCATAGATTTTCCACCACATTTTTCTTTGTGTTTGTCCAGGGACTTCACTGCCAAAATTGGAGGCTATCTTGTCTACTGATTGGTCACATATGCTCTTTAGAACAAGGTATGGGGAAAAGGCCACAATCAGATCTGAGCCCATTGTTGATTATCATATTGAATCTTATGTGCCTAGCCCAATCAATGCCAACTACTCAACTTTTGATCAAGAAGACCTCCTAAGCACTTGTGAAGTAGATACCAAGGTGGGATGTATCCCAGACTTGACTCTCATGAGTGGGCCAACAAAAGACATGCTTTTGACCCCTATAAGGAGATGGAAGAATCTGAGCTAGGTGTCTACTATCTACATGAAGAGAATCATCCTCTTCCTGACCTAATTAAGCCAAAATATAAAGATGACAATGAGGTATGGCAATTGTTCTTTGATGGCTCAAGGAGTAGACAAGGAGCTGGAGGAGGAGCTATGATTGTCCCCCAAAGGTATGAAATATTATTCAGCCTTCAGATTTCAGTTTTCCTACTCAAATAACACTGCTTGAATATGAGGCTTTGGTCCATGGTCTTCATTGGGCAAGGAAGCTAGGAATCAAGAACTTGCAAGTGTTTGGTGATAGTGAACTGGTCACAATCAAGTCAGAGGACTTAATGCTATCAAGAATGACCTACTCAAGAACTACAAGAGTAGGGTATGGGATCTCATGGAGGATTTTGAGGCCTTCAACATTGTGTCCATACCTAGGAAGGAGAATGAAGTCTATGATAGGCTTGCAGCAGTTGGAGCAACATTTGATGTGGTCGAAAACATCAAAAGAGACAAAGAACAACCACATATCCATATAGTTGTGAGGCCAAGAAGTGCCAGATAACAACACATGTTGGTAGGTGTTCGAGAATGATCAACAGATCATTAATTTTTTTGCAAGAAGAAGCTGAATTCTCAGCTAGAAATCAAAGCAGATTAGAGCAAGCAATACGGGAATCAAATAGTATAACTACATACAAACAAGCTTCCCAAAGGCTTAGTGACATTGGAGTCTATCTTCAATCCTAATGATCAGTTTAGAAAAGAGAAGGCTAACATACAAATCAAAGGAGAAGATTCAGAGTCAATCCCAGTTGGAGAAGGCAAAACACTTCAAATTGGCAAAGTGGCCACCGAGCAAGAAAGGTATGAATTCATACAACTTTTCCAAGAATTTCCAGATGTATTTTCTTGGAGCTATGAAGACCTAAGAGGGTTCAATCCAAAGCTAGCACAACACACAATCAACTAGATCCAGCTTGCTCAACCCATCAGAAAAAGTAGAGACCAATCAATCCACACATCGAGCCTCTGATGAAGAAAGAGTTGAACAAGCTGATAGAGGCAAGTATCATATTTCCAATCAAACACTCAAGCTTGGGTTGCAAACCTAGTCCCAATCAGAAGAAAAATGGAGAGATTAGGTTGTGTGTAGATTTTCGAGACTTGAACAAAGCTTCCCTCAAAGATCACTACCCACTCCCTTCAATGGAGTAGATCTTGCAAGTGGTGTCTAGATCAGAGAGATTCTCCTCCTAGATGGCTACTCAGGGTACAACCAGATCATGGTGAAAGAAGATGATCAGTTCAAAACAACTTTCACCACCAAATGGGGCACCTATGCCTACAAAAAAATGCCATTTGGATTGTCCAATGCCGAGCCACTTTTCAAAGGGCAATGGATATGGCATTCAAAGGGATGATCAAAAAATAGTACTTGATCTATCTAGATGACATTACGGTGTTTTCCAAAAATGCAACGAGACCACCTTTTCCACCTAAGGCAAGTGTTTCAAAGATGCAGAGTTTTGGGGTATCATTGAACCCTAAAAATGCATATTCTTGGCCCATGAGGGTAGGCTTCTAGGCCATATTGTATCAAAGGAAGGATTGGAAATTGACCCAGAGAGAGTTGAAGCAATAAGAGCATTTCCATTTCCAAGCCACAAGAAATCTCTTCAAAGCTTCCTGGGAAAAATCAATTTTGTCCACAGGTTTGTACCAAACTTTGTTGCCCTTGTTAAGCCAATAACGTTGATGTTGAAGAAGAGCTTAGCATTCAGTGGATAGCTAAGGAAAGGAAGCTTTTGAGGCCATCAAAGAAGCTATATCACAAGCCCCAACTCTCATGAATCCATATTTCTCTAAAGACTTCATATTGTATGCCTTTGGTGCAGTGACACAATTTCTACAATCTTAGTTCAACAGAACAAAGAAGGTAAAAACAACCAATTGCTTTCTTTAGTCAAGGTCTCGAAAGACTATGAAGTGAGATACTCCTTCATCAAAAAGCAAGTCCTGGTAGTAATCAAGAGGATTAAAGAAGTTTAAGCATCTAGTTTCAAATAATAAAATCCAATTGTTGGTCTCCCATGCGGAGTTAAAGAATTCCTTCTCAGCAAGGATCTAAATGAAAACATGTGGATGGATCACTCATGTCATGGAATATGACATTGAGATCAAGGTCACTAAGCTGGTCCATGGGAAGGGGTTGTGTGAACAACTAGCCTCAGGTCAACAAGATGAAGCAAACAGTGAAAAAGAGGTTGTTTTTGTTCTACAAGATAATCAAGAGGAAGGAAATGATGATGTACCTACTCCTTGTTGGACTCAAGACATGGTGCACTTCCTTCAAATAGGCATGTGTCCTCATGGGATGAGTAAAGAAAAAAGGAGACATTTCAGACTACAAGCCATCCCATATGTTCTTATTGATGGTGTCTTGTTCAAAAGAGACATCAATGGCATTCTGCTTGAGATGCATTGAGACAAATCAGGTTGAGAGAGTGTTACAAGAATTCCATGTTAAGTAGCTGGAGGCCATTTTTCTCCAAGGGTGACAACACTCAAGATCATGAAGGTGGGTTATTATTGGCCCAGAGTGTTTAGTGACTACTATGCATGGATCAAAAGGTGCAAGAATTGTGCATTCTTCAAAGGCAAAGAAAAGCTAGCAAAGACTTCCATTACACCCAATTTCAGTCACCAACCTTTCATGCAATGGGGATTGGACTTCATTGAGTCATCAATCCAAATTCAAGCCAAGGCCACAAATGGATTCTGACAGCAATAAACTATTTCACCAAGTGGACCGAGGCAGTGGCACTCAAGGAAGCTAATGAGTCTAGTATACTAGATTTCTATGAAGGGATAGTGACCAGATTTGGAGTGCCAACCACCATTATATCGAAATGCATTGGCATTCATAGGTTCCAAGATCACAGGATGGGCTGTTAAGAATGGGACTTACTTGAGCACTTCATCAAACTATTACCCTCAAGGTAATGGCCAAGCTGAGTCCACAAACAAGAACCTGCTAAAGATCATCAGAAGAACTCTTGATGAAAATCAGAGAACCTAGCACACAAAGCTCAAATCAGCCTTATGGGCTGATAGGATAACACCCAAGAGATCTACAGGAAGCTCTCCATTCAAACTTGTCTATGGGAAAGAGGCAGTGTTGCCTATATCACTTGAGTTGCCAAAGATTGAGCTCATGTGAAGCAGCTAGAGAGATGTCTAATTTGAACCAATGGAGGCCAGGTATGTAGAGCTGATAGAATTGAAGAAACCAGAGAGCATGCACTCCAAGCAATAGAGAAGGATCAGCCTCAATCAAGAGATGCTTTGACAAGAAGGAAAAAACAAGGACCTTCCAGGAAGGAGACCTAGTTTTGAAATGGGATGCAGATCGAGAAAACCAGAAGGCATTCCAAGTTTGATGCCATTTGGAGTGGCCCCTACATGGTCACAAGATGTAAAAGTAGCAATGCTTTCCAATTGTCTACATTGGATGGTGAGGAATTGTAGATTCCAGTAAATGGAATCTATCTTAAACACTACTACTAGAAGGAAGGTTATCACCTTGTACATATTAGTTTAATTTCTTTTCCTCTAAGTGCTTGTGCACATTGTCTTGTTGTAGTTTAGGTTGCTTTTCTCCTAAGTGCTTTGCACACTCTACATGTTCTATTTGGAGCATGTATGATTTCAAATTTTGTATATAGTTGTGGTGTTGTTTTTTTGCTCTTATGTAGTCCATTCAGAGAGACAGATGAAGCCCCGGTCAAAACAATTTTCTACTCTCAGAAACCTTCATTTCAGATTTCTTATGAAAATTGAGAGTGCAAACAATCGGGCTCATGAATCAAAGGTAGAATCAATATCAGACCATCATTCTCGACTCCATGCCCAATGGATATGACAAGGCAATTGGTCTTTTCATCTAGCAGGTAGATACCCCTGTGAGTCACCAAATTGTTATCCATATTTCACCCCCGGAAAATATTGGATCAGCCATGACCCCGCATAGAAAGAACCTGAGAAAACTCATTCAGATCTTGTAAATAGGTCACAAAAGGACTCAACAATGGAGTGGCAGGGATGAGAAAGATTAAATGACCCTATGCAAAAAAAAAATGACTCTGTCGAGCCATTTCCATGTCTTAAATCCATTTTTCAAGTTACAGTAGACTCAACAATGGAATAACAGGGTCAAAAAAGAAGGGGCAGTGCCACAGAGGAACCAGAGCAAGAAGGGGAAAAATGGTGAAGTTTCAAAGTTTTTCGGGCTCAAACCATTCAAGAAAGAGTCCAAAATCGACTAAGTATGGAGGAGGCAAAGAGAGAACCACGTGTCCTAACGACACTTCTCCAAAGATGAATCCATAAAGGGAAGCCAAAAAGCACCAGATCTCCACGTGTCCCAGAGCCCCAAAAAATTGAGGGCCATTGAAAAATTCAACTAAGAGAGAAGGTGTCGTGTGTCTCAAAAAAATCAAATGGGAGCCTAAGGTGGAGAAGACTCAAACTTGCACCAACCCTCCATGTAGAAATGGTCAAACAGAGTCAAAAGGCGGAGGTCAAAATTGGCTAAGTATAAAAGTGTAAGTGGAGAATGCCAAGTGTCAGTGTGGCATCTCCAAGAGTTAGTCCAAAGGTGGAGACCCAAATGAGCGCGAGCTCTCCACGTGCCCAAAGTCCAAAAGGGATAAAGAGGGACCATTGAAAAGTCCACACTCAACGGAGGCTACCAAAGTGTCAACTCGATGCTCCTTCAAAGGAAAATTTTGAATCAAGCTTTCAAGCAAGCGCGGTGCCTCCACGTGTCCAATCTCAAAAAAGGGGCAGAGTCAATTGAATAGTCAATGCATGGGGTAGGCCAATGGAGGAGGAGCCAAGTGTCTAAATGGTGCTAATTCAAGGATCAAATAGAGAGAGGGTTTCCAAATGAGTGCCAGACTACCACATGTCCCAGGTCAAGAGATATGACCCCACCAAGCAAAAGACTTAGCCAAAAACATAGAAATTGGGTAGGCAATGGAGGAAACACCACGTGGCAAGCCTAAACTAGCAACGCTAAAGTGGGCCATCGGGGGAAAGTTGGTTTTTTCCCCTTGTTATTCCAAAGGTGTAAAAGTTACAAAATGGGCCACAACTCCACCCAAAGGAAAAAGTCAACGTTTGAGCCCGAGTCAAGGTCAAAGTGGGAGTCGAGGAAAAGGTGAAAATTTTCCTTTTGTCAAAAAGGCACAAAGATAAAAATTGAAGCGCATCTCCCCAACCAACCAAAGGGTGCCACATGTCCAAGCGGAGCGTCGGGCCACAGGAGTTTTCTGAGTTTTGCATTTTTTTTGCGTGAAAAGGGGGAAAAGATAAATCACGGACCCACAAACCATTTTTCCCTAATCTGGCTGCCACGTGCCCCATATTAAAAAGGAGACCCATTTTTCAAACTGTTTTCCCACCCATTTGTACGGACCCGATACAAACTTCGAAGGGGCATATCTTTTGACTCAGGGCTCAAAATATTGCAAATCTTACACCGTTGGAAGCATCTCGATGTCCTCTACGCCATGGAAAGATAAAAATCATTTTTTTAGGCCTTGGTAGGTGAAAAATGGAGAAACATCTTCAAGGGCCTTTAATGCAAGATCTTCTTGCCTCAACAACTAGATCGATTCGATCTGCTCCATCATTTCTTCCTCCTTCAAGGCACCAAATAAGGATTTGATGCAGTCAAGATAGATTTGGAACAGATTTTATGGGAGACATTAAATAGTGGTGGTTGAGCTTGAGTTTTTTCCCGCTTCTCTCTTTTTCTCCTCTTCTGTATCGAATCTATAAATACAGGCTCGGACTCATTGTAAAGGGTTGGACATTCTTTTGTTTTGCAGGCTCCCTTTCCTTCTAGCAAAGGAATTCATGGAGTTCAGGCCTTCCATTAAAATTGCAATATGTTTCTTGCCTCTTGGTTGTTTTGTAATGCATCAGTATCAATCACAGTAGAGCAATAAAACACATGTTTGTGATCGATTCTAGATCCTTTCTTCTCTTTTTTTTGCATCATCTGGTCTTTCATTATAAATCTAGTTATCTGTGCTTTGATTATTGTATGTATTTTGTTGGTTTGTGTCTATCAAAAAACTAGTGTTCATCATTCCTTCGGTGCATCACCTTGTAGTTTAGTCATTTCTTATTTCTTATATCCCTTTTTATCCCTGTCTCCTTGGAAAATTTTAGATGATCCACGACCACAAGGCCACCCAAAAATTCCACCTTCTTGGCGCATGCATATATGACAACTACACTGATTAAGTAGAGGGACTTAGATTCCCAAAGTGTTGGCAAGAAATCTAATTTTTTTCCACCGAAAAATTTGAACGTCAACGTGTTTTGGCACCCATCGTGGGTAGATTTAGCAAAGATCTCGCACCCAAAATAAGACCGCAAGGTATAAAAATATAAAAAAGGTATATATTCAAAAACAAAAAAATCAGATTTCAAAGTAAAATAATTCTTGAATACAACTTCGTCAAGGAACAAAACCTGGTCACGTTCATTTCCCACGTCATGAAGAAATTTCTAGATTGGAGTGAAGTACCAATGAGTGAAAATGAAGAAGAATAAGAAGATGTCTATCTGGAAAAGAAGATTGTTGATCAGCCATGGTTCCATACTAGTGTTGACAAAGGAATGAAGAAAGAACCTATCACCAATGAAGAGGAATGGATTCAATGGAGACATAAGATAAGGTGTGAAGCTTGAGAATATTCCAATTTCTTACATGAGATGAATGAGAAACTTGAAGTAACCCATAGCGAGGAAGAAGAAGAGGAGAGTTTTCCTCTAGAGGAATATCCTGAAGATCATTCATACCATAGGGTTTTCATACCTGAAAGGTTCTTGAATGCCGCTGAAGAAAATCTGACCCCAAAGTCTCTCGATGAAATTTGGAGGTATGCTTTAGCTCTATAGATAAGATATGAACATCTTGAAGCACCAAATCAAATGGATGAAGAAGATGAGATGCACCCTATGGAGGAAGACCTTGATGGATGCCCATATTATGAGGTTTTCATCCTCTAAAGATTCTTGGATGCTTTTGAAGAAGATCTTATCATGGAACCTTTCGATGAAATCCAAAATAATGTCATGGAGGAAGAAGTAGAAGAGACAAAGATATAATCATCATTCAACAATTCCATTTCCCATTCTTCATCCCAAAGATCTTAAACCAAGGGCCCCACTTCGTGTTCTTCATCCCAAAGTGCGTGATATAAAAGTGTTGATATACTACAAATTGTACCTATTTATCTAATACTGAAGGTAAATCCTTGGGTATTCTCCATTCTTCCTCAAACGCGGCGTAAAGTCACTCATACCATAATTTTTCCCTCTATTTAAAGGGCCCACTCATGGTCCCATCACAAGTATACTTCTCAAATATCTCTACAAGAGATTTATTCTCCTCGGGATATTGCCAAAATTTATCCTTAGGCCCATCGGGCACCCCAATTTCTACAAAAACAAGGGCTAATAAGATTGCGTCAAACTTATTTTATCACCTTCCTCAATGATGGTTTTAGTAATGAAACCCACTAAGTTGTAAACTACACCTTCAATCATTTTCTTTATTATGTGTAGCCACAATGTATTTACCTATGACCATTGCTCCTAGTTATTTAACTTTGTGAGGAGGTGTGCTACTACTTGGACCACTAGGTACTTCTGTAGTTTGTCGATATCCATTTTATGCCCTCCCTTGAGGTAACCCAATGCCTTCCTTGTTTCCATTATTACCTCTTTATCAATGAGGTCACTACTCACTTCAGTTCCTGGGCTCCTAAGTATCATCAAAATCCCAATCAAGGGCATGGTGATCCTCATCCGTCACCCGACAAAATAGAAGAAGTCCTCATGGACTCTGCTCATTAACCACTGGTATAATTTTTCGGTTTCCCAAAATAAGGGAGTTCATATAATCAAAACCCACACCTTTTCAACACTTCTTGCCTACATCATCATACATGACCATATCATTTGTTGTTCTTTTTTTGTCTTCACAACCAACAACTTATCCAATTCATCCTTATTATCCTTCATTCTATGATTGTAATCACTCACCTTACACCAACAAACGTGTGAGTCCCAATCGCGACTAGTGTAAACCCCTTCTAGGCATTTCATTTCAAAAACATTCTCTCGGGGCATCTTTGACTTTTATTTCAACATCATTTTTATTCTTCACCCTTGTCACCCGATCCAGTGCTCTTTTTGGTGCCATTTCAACTATAAAGGTGTGTTATTTTAACTGATTCAAGCTCTACAACTCAACTCTGCGTGCCCTAGCTCAAATCCAAACCCTAACTATTAATGTTCTTCCTCGCATGCCTTTGATTTTCTCAAACACTTCTCCAAATGGAGTGAAAATCACCCTAGTGCATAAATCTAACAAATTCAACTAGTTATTAGCTCTCTTGCACTTCACATCATTTGCTAACTCAATTGTCAAAAATGCGCTCAAATTCTCTTGATTGCAAAAGTGAGAATGATTTCAAAAACCACATTATATATATTTTCAAAAAAGTTTCCATATTTATTAATCATCACCTACCACCGTATGTCGTATTAACTTGACGTTTCTTCAATTTTTCATGTGAATGTTTCTATGCCAAAGTCATAACCTTCTAGAGCGCCTACTACTCCTTGGCCACAAACCTCCTTTTGTGCACATCCATGTGCTGAAGTAATTCACCACTTTTCCTTTCACTAAGTATTTTCCACACCGCATCCTACCTCTCATTACTTTCTGCATCCATCTATCCATACATGGTATTCAATCATGATAATTTTTTCCCTATTTACACCATTACTTCAAGCACCGGCACAAAATCTCTTTAGGTGTATCCATCTTTAGATAAAATTGAAACTTGGTCCATATAACCTGTATATACTCCACCCTACACTAAGGGTATGTGCGGTCCTTTGTGTATGAAAACACTTAGATAGTAATTAGCTTCTAGTGCGTAAACATGATTATTAAAAAAACACCGAACTAAATTGACAAAGCATAACAATGATGAAGGAAACACATATAAAGGGAATGCATTAAGTAAATCTAATCTAAGTGGAAATAATTCCTTATTAAAAACACCAAGAACACTTATTTATAATAGGGCTTCAACCTACTCTTGTTGAAGTAACTGAGAAACTATGTTTCATCTAATGCCTCTAACTAGGAAGCACCTGAATCAAGTATATAATTTATAACATACGGTCCCAACCAATGAACTTTAAGCTTTCCAGGGTGGCACTCAAAATTTGAGTCATAAAGAAGAACCATCTATCCAACTTCATGCTTCTTATCCTTTATATGTTTTTCATGCCATGCCTTCTGCGTGGTCTTTTCTTGCTTCTGACTCCATCGTGCTATAATGTGCCTTTCATCCAACTGTATCAGTTTGTCAATGTGCTCTTCAATTACTTTCTCGGAAGCCAAACATCCTGTGGGTGTAATAAAAAGATAAGGTAGCATGAACTCAACTAGTATAACAACCTATGTGCCAAACACCAATTGAAAAGGTGTTTCTTTATTTAATCTCTTGTAGGTTGTCATGTTTAACCAAAGTACAACAGAGACTTTATCATCCCAGTCCTTTCTCCCAACATCAAAAATTTAGTCAAGGCATGGCTCAATATCTTGTTGAAAACCTTAGTAGTTCCATTTTCCTGAGGGTGATAGGGTGTTGTTTTATGGTGTGCAACCATAAATTTTGTGAGCAATATCCTAATGGTCTCATTAAGAAAATGAGTACCCTTATCATTTTTCAAACTTAGTGGGCATCCATACCTGCTGATAATATTTTCCCATAGAAACCTTGTAATTGCAGCTACCGTGTAATCCTTTGTAGGTGTTGCTTCTTCCCACCTTGTAATATATTCTATACAAGTTATAATATAGCGTGATCCAATCTTATGCACGTAGTGGGGAAATAGGACCCACAAAGTTAATTTCCCACTTCTCAAAAGGTTATGTACTAGCAATAGGCCTCAAAGGAATCTCATCTCTATTCCTAGGCTTTACAAAGAACTCGACAATGGTCACATGCATTATAATATTATTTGTAATCCTTATATAATGTTTCCCACCACAAACCAACCGATAAAATCTTAAATAAGGTGGCATCTCGACATAATGTCAACCTACAATACTGCCATGGGCATCCTCCATAGTAGCTTCACATCATGCTTAAGTACACACTTTGTGCAAAACTTCATTCCGACCTAGTTTGTATAAGTCTCCAGTGCTCAACATATAAGGTGTGGCACATATAGCAAGTTGTTTCTTTTCTAAGGCCTTCATTACTTAAGGCGCAACACCTGTTCATAAAAAGACAACAATATCTTCTAAGTTAGAGGGGGCAGTTAGATCTGAAAATCTATGCATCTAACATTGTATTCTCAATGCTCTGTGTGTCCTCACCTATATTAATTTTTGATAAGTGATCTGGTCTAGAATTACTCTTGCCTGACTTTACCAAAATTGTAAAGTCGAATTCTTGAAATAACAAAATCCATCGGCAGATGGGCCCCTACAATACTAGTTTATTTACTAAGTAATTTAATGTCATGTGTTCTTTATAGAAGATAAAAGGTGTTGTCAGCAAGTACTATAAAAAATTATGAAGTGCGTAGATAATGGGTAATACCTCATGCTCGTAGTAGTCTAATTTTGTTCTTCATTGAGTTAACTTCCTTCTTAAGAAGTAAATAGGATGATCAACAATCCCTTCTCTAGGTTGGGTTAATACCATGCCAATGGCCATGCTAGAGGCATCCACATGCACATGAAAAGGCTTAGTCCATGAAGGAAAGTGCATAATAGGTGTTGTAGTAAGCCTTTCCTTCAATGTCTCAAACACATGTTGTTGTGCTTCACCCAAATAGAACTTGCCTTTACCCTTCAATAATTCCTCCAAGGGTGTAGTGATCTTAGCGTAACCTTTGATAAAATTATTTTAATATCCTGTATTCCCAAGAATATGTGCACCTTACTCACGGTTAGTAGGCTCCTCTAAACCCAAGATAACAACAACCTTAGCAGGATCTACTAACAAGCCTTCCTTACAGATGATGTGTCCTAACAAAGTCCCAAAGGGTGTAGTAAACACACACTTCTTAATGTTTAAAGAGATTATAAATTGTTGGAATATTTCAAACATAAGCCTTAAATTATCACAGTGATCCTTCACGAGCCCATAGACTATCCAATCATCTAGATAAACCTGCAAGAACTTATGTATAAAGTCTTGGAATTCTTGTACAACAATGCGTGAAAATACTGTAGGTGCATTATTTAATCCAAAGGGCATAACCGTGTATGAAAAAATTCCCCACTCAGTGGTGAAATTTATCTTTTCTTGATCCTCTTTAGCTATCCTTACCTGATGATATCCAGAAAATCCATCAGTGAAGGAGTAGATCTCGCGCCTTGCAACGCCTTCCAAGATTTCTTTAGTAAATGGTGTGGGAAAGGGATCAATTACACATGTAACATTTAACTCCCTGTAATCCACAAAAATTCTAATTCTTCCATATTTATTTATACTAATAACCATAAGGATAACCCATTCTAACTCCTCAATGGGCTCAATGATTCCAGAATTCAACATCTTGTCAATTTCTTCTTTCACCTTAACACGCAGGTTAGGATTCATCCTGTAAGGCCTCTTCCTAACCAGGCACACACCTTCCTTTAGCTTTATTCTCATCTCACCCAAAGATTCATGTACCCCCCTGCTCAATTCATGATAGCCCTTAGGGAACATGTCATAGAAGTCGTCAATAGCTCAATTATCTTAGCAACCTCGAGTCGGACCAATAATCTCCAATGATGGCCTCTTTAGGCTCAAAATTTGTTCTAATGTTGACCTTTTAGTTTTCATTGGCTCATGGTAGGAATGTGGCTTCTCATCTAGACTGTCCTAAGAATTCACGTGTACCCTCTATCTGCTCAACATCTAGATTCTCCACTTCTTCATCATCAATGACATAGACCATCTTTCCTTTTCTTTTTGTAAGTAGGCACACCCAATTTGTTACGCATCCGTATCTTCTTCTTCAAAGCGTGCCTCCGGATATAAATCACCTAGTAATTCTTGAATAAGTTCCTTAGCCTTTGCACTATTTCCCATTGTCAAGCGCTTTATAACCTGTAATTTCCTCATTCACTAGAGGTTTAGTGGAAAAATATTCAAAGGACTAAATCATACCTATAGTCAGTTCTTTCCAATTTCTAGTCTCTCTATTCAACTTTGCATAGACATACCATACACACATGTAGCCTCGCAAGGTGTAGTAGAGATTGTGCACCCACAATGAAGGTGATAAAGCTTCCCTCCCCTCTATCTAGAGTCTCTCACACTGTTGAACATGGTGTTGAATAGGATCCTTACCATGAAATTTATATATTTGAGTAGGCACATTGCTCCGGAGAAATCTGCAGAGAAGGCAATTCTCACTTCTTGCCATTCCAAAAATTATACCTATGAACCATCCACCAAAGTGCGTTGCTTTATCCCATGCAGATTATAGACTAACATATTCCTTCTTTCGAATTTATCTATCCTTTGAAATTCCATAGCGCATAAGAATACTTCAATATTCCTTCACTAGTGTGCCTTGGTACCTGGTTTCTGTCCAAACACCTAACACAATGCGGATTACTTATGCATGTATCTGCACTCCTTACTTCACACCCAACCATTTCATAAGTTCCATGTGCCTAATTTTCACATGCAACACTTATAGTATCACTCATGGACTGCACATCATCCCACTAGAGAAATACTTCCTTTGATGGCTCAAGCAATTCTGGATATCTAATGGTGTGCACATAAATTCTATTCAAATCCTTTTCACGTAAGGGCTTTACACAAGGTGTAGATTTTCCATCTACCAAAGGAATGATTACACACTCCTCCTTGTTCTCAAAACCAATGTAACCATTATTGAAGCACATATCAACATTGTTTGCATAACACCAAGGGCACCCAAGTAGTGATGGAAAATTGTCTCCTTTTGAAAGCGCCAAGACCTCAAAGTCCCCATTAAACTTTCCCCATTATAGCAATAGATACATCCTTTAAAACCCCAATAGGTGTGGCTTTAGTCATGTTTTCCATAAAAACACATTTGAAGATGGATGCAATGGTGGTCTTCCCATCTAAATCCATGCATCCAAAGTGAGTACATTCACTTCTCGCACCTGTGTCAATCAGAATGTTACTTAAAAGCCAACCATCAACAACAACATTCAAAGTGATCTCCTTGTCATAATCCAGACTATGAGGAGGAAGGTTAGCATGTAAAATATGTCTTTCGCACTCAATTCTAGCATGTGGGGTGTTTCCTTTTAACCAGTTCCCTAAAAAGGAATGATGTTCTCCTGTTGCAACATTTTCTAAAATTCCTTTAAATCATCAACATCTATTTGATGGAGCTCAACTACCTTCTTTTATTCTAACTTTTGTGACTTCTCTTTCAAACATTATATCTCACTTTACTAATTCCTAATCGCCTCCATGGTTTCTTAATAAACCTCCTTCTAATGTTTAGGGTCTGGATACTTTCCATGTAGTACCTCCTCTTTTGTAATGGTAGGATTATTATTTGGAACTTCTCTAGCATGTATAGCCTCAATGTGTGTAGTGATCTTTACAGGTACCAACTTAGGATCAGGTGCTAACTTTGGTATCCATTGGTTTTCCATGGTTCATTGTAATCTAACCATCCCCATGCCCTTGTCTTGCTTATGCTTCTTACTCAAGTGTTCATACAAGTCTGGACATTCTTCATAGTTATGGTTCTTTCCATAAAAAGAAAAAAAAATGTTCTGAGGGCATTCATGTCTATAATGATCAGGGGATCTGCATGTATAACATGTTCCTCCATGACCTCAACCTCTAAATCCTCCACAATATCCTCAACCTCTACCATGGCCTCCATCAGAGCGCCCTTCATTGTGATCATGATCATGATGCTCACCTTTTCCTTTGAATTATTTACAACACTTGTCTGATGTACACCAATATCTATGACATCATGAATATGATCAATCAACCTACAATTCTTAGTAGCATGAGTGGTAGACTTGCAAATCTTGCAATAATAAGACATGTTCTTCCTTATCACATATTACAACAATGGGCACCTACGTGAATCATGATCCTAGTGAAAAAATTCACAAACCAACAATATGGCACACACCGATTTATGATAAAAACTATCCTTAGTATGCCCTTATACTACATAATCTATGCACCAAATTCCACTGTGCATCTCATGCACTGAGTTAAATGAAAATTTCTCTAACTGTTTAGCCATATCTGCAATCTAGGCCTCTAAAAATGGGCTCACTCCTATGTCTACACTTCCCATTTCCTTAGCATGTAGCACTGCTTCAAGTTCCTCATATAGATCCATATAAGTCTTATGGGAGAATGCCCTACTGAAAGGGATGATTATTCCTCCAATGAACCATTGAGCATGCTGGCTCGGATGTATATCATAAGATAACTTAGACGAAGGGTTTTGAAATGTGAATCATACTCTTGAACACTCTCAGTTGTACCTTGTTTGATATCCTTCAATGCACTGATGCTCTTCTACTCAAATTTAGGAATATAAAACTCTTTCAAGAAAGCATCCCATAGTGTAGTATAATCCACACAATTCTGGTCTGGATCAAATTTCCTATATCAACTATGTTCACACCTTTGTAATGTAGTTACAAACTAACTTGCCTTGCACTCATGAGCTATAATACCCTTCACATGCCATAATATCTCACACATATTCACATGCTCATCTCTATCTTCTATCACTCTGTATTCTGGAAGACAAAGAGACATTTCCATATAAATATTCTCGGTGTTGGTGTGGATCATGCCCTCTAAATTTAGAACCTGTATTTCCTCATGTGTTTCCTCCATCCCCGTAACCACCAAATCCACCGGTTCTGAGCCACTTAATCCTCCTAATCCTCCTCCTAAAGTAGGTATTAGACCGAGAAGATGGACTATCTTGTGTCCTAATAGTTATGCCAAACCGAGCTCCTATAGTCTATGAAGTTTTGCCACTTCCGGACGTGACGCCAATGTTTTACACGCCAAAGTTCTATGCTTTGATGACACGGCATAAAACATACCTCCAAATGGACCTCTTAATAACATAGACAATGATTGCACTATCATAGATGAATAAAATACTTGATTAACTCCTAAAACTTGACTAGAAATCATCTCTATCTATGCCACTCTACTACCCACACTAGCTTTCTTACTCATAATCTGTTGTAGAAAATGGAAAACCAAGCACAAGGGACAGTCACGTGGGGATCAAATTCACTCGTGGTCCATGTAGCTTCCACTCGGCATGCTCTCATTTGATGTTGAAGAGGGTTCTCTACCATGATTTCCCAAATGGGGAGTTCTAGATGCTCTAGATCCTCGTCCTCTACATGAGCTCCAAATCCTTCATGAGCCATCTCTCTCCACAATTTCATTCACTCCACAGCTTCAAACTACTTCTCTAAATCCCTCTTGTGATCCTCATTAAACTTAATATGCCTTTCTTCTCTATGTCTCTATGCCATTAGGTCCACCATATTTCACCACACTGCTCCTACCCCCACACGTGATGGGATTTAGCTGGCCATAGGTTTCTCTTCCAAATACAAGGTCACAATCAAGATCTTAATTGCCAAAGGAATACCACGCAAATAAGATCCTTTGGGTTCGCACATGAATTGGAACTCAACAACCTCTGGAAAAGGGTAAATATAAAATGTGTACTCTAAAGTATAGTTATTAAGAACACCACATAACCAATGATCCATAGCAGTCATCCATGTTAGATCTGCATCATACAAGGAGTGGAAATCTTCTTGTGTCTAAACAAGTGTACAAAACCTCTAATTTATTTTTTTGTATAAGCAACCAACCACTCAAACAACTTTATAGGAAAGATGGAAAATAACATCTCATATAGATCATCATAGAAATCATGTTCAACCCATGAATGTGCATTAAACTTAGGTCAAGTGCTAAATCTATGAGAATACTCTTCTTCCAAATCATCTAACCACTCTCCAATACTAGCCAAGGTTAACTGGTACATCTTCATCATGCAACATCCTACCAAAAACTATTAAAGAGGTCCTGACAATAGAACCAAAGTGTATACTAGTTTTTACCACTAAAATACCAAAGTGTGTTGGCACATCACTCATCCTGAACTGAGCACTCACCCAAAGCATGCAAGGGTACCAAGTCCCTCTTTTATGTTAGTTTGTTCAAGGGGTTAGCATGATTAAATAGATATTCCAGATCCATCAAAGATAATTAAGTATAACAAGGTACATAAACTAGATCTAGATCTTAACCATATGCAATAACAATTAAACAAGAACCAATATAAACTTTACCATGCAAGATCCATTCACAGATGTGTCTACAATCAATATCTAGCCACAAATATCCATTATATTAATTGTTTTAAAACACAGAAGCTTCTTACATACATAACAATGTCACCATGAGTCATGCGCACACATAATCCAACAACATAACTCTATTACAAAAGTGATGATACCAATCCATGCAAATCAATACATATTTATAGGGTGGGGACTTTCCCTTTACTTTCCATGTACCTTCAAAATGGGCTATGTGCTAATAATAGCCATGTACCCTTACATAATAAATACGAGAGCATGCAAGATCACTAATAATAGATTATCTAATAATATAATAATAGTATAATCCTATTATTAGCTCCAAAAAATTGCATGGCATTTTATCTTCTACTAATCCAAAATAGCCTTTTCATGCTCCGTAAATCTTCTACAAAAACATACATTGCACTCCATGTCTATAATTATCCTTAATCAGTAAATGGGCTAAGTCTTGATTCCAAACCTCCCTGGGCACACCATGTTTCCTAATAGTTCTATGCGTATCTATGTTTCATGTGTCCACATGCCTAATCCTATCATGCTTTCATACTTAAGTTATATTTCATTAGCTCAAAAATCTCCACAAGGTCCTAAAGCATCATCATTTTCTTGCTTGATTGGTATAGAGAGCACAACTTCTTCTTCAAGGATACAGTAGGTACCAAGATTACTTTCAAAGGCTTCAAGAGATTCAACATAAGGATAAAATTTGTGGCATCTCTCACCCATTCATCTAGGAATAGATCATGTATGGGGGAAGGAACATGATGCTCTCACCGAAACCGAATCATGTTCTTGGATTTATTGGATTAAGAAATTAACTAAGAGAGGGGTGGGATGATATGGATCAGTATGATAAGAAAATATGGGATCATCCTGTATGGTAAATCTGGTACCATACCTAGTTCTCAAAGCACATGGGTCCAATTTGAAGAAAAATATACACCCACTTTGGTAGTGAAATCTCTCTACAAATAGACGAAAAACATGAGAGGAAAGTCAATCAATGATATGTCATTGGTTATATTTAGGCTTGGGAAAACATGAATGGTTTGTTTCAGATCTCTTATGACTCTTAAGACACCTACGGTTTAGCCATTAAGGTACAAGACACTTTTAGCAATAGGGCTATACTCAAGACTTAGGATATCAACAATTTTTTTGGCATCACCGAAGTACTAACTCTTGAATCAATAATGCAATTATGAACTAAGTGCTTAACCACAATTAATGACATATAAAATGGTGGGGTCTTGACAACTTTACTTAATTACTCTTCCTTTGCATTGAAAATATTAATAGTAGCAGGGTTCTTTTCAATCACCTTTGGGTCGACTAGGCGAAGATGCTTGAGGGCTTCATATAAAGGTAACTTTGTGATGGGATAGCCAAAGCATCCCACATTGTCACATTGACATTCATCCTCTTCATTTTCTCCATAATGTTGAAAGGGAGGCCTATGGATTTTTGTAAATGTGGTAAAAGATTCTCCTTTCTTAGGCTATGCCGCAAGGTAGAAAATAGACATATTTGGTTAGGAAGTAATCTCCTCGATAGGATTCTCAGTACTCTACTTTTATTTGTTGCAACCACCCTCTCTTTGTCTACAACATTTCCCTAATTAGAAGAGGATGCAGGTTGAGATTCCAACACCATTTTCATATACCTCGTATTATCAACAAAAACTTGATTTAATGAACAAAAATCATCATCTCTATAAAAAATGAGGTTTGTATCATGATTGGCCTCCTAAGATCCTTCCATATTAGGATTTGGTGCTTCAACCAATGGCTCTTTCTATTTATATGAATGTTGAACCATGAGGGTCTAGTCATATAATGCATATGTACAACCACATGGACTATATAGTTGGTTACATGTGAAACACCAATCAGCCTCCTGTACCATATTATTTTGCATTGGGACCAGTTCTTGACTAGAGCTAACAACTGTTGGCACAAATCAGCAACAACCCTGATGCAAATCAGGTTTCTAAGTTGATGTTTCAGGCATCCAGTGTGATTGCACAACATTGAAACCTCTCTCCAAGTGTGGGACTTGTAAAATGAGAGAGGAATCTCTAGATTAGAGGTTGGTTCCTCAAACTCCTCTGATCATATCTGTTATTTGCATAATTGCAGAGGTTTGAATCCTAATCCTACTCTAAATTCCAAGGAGACGAGAGATAGAAAGTGCAAAAATTGAAACTAAACTAATAGGTGATACACCAAAGGAGCGGTGAACACTTATTATTCATGCAAATTTACACAATTTCATGAAATGCAACATGAAACATCATACACAAAGCTGATAAGATGCAATTAGAGGTCTGAAATGAAGCAAGACAATATAAACAAAGGACCGAAAATTGATCATGTAGTCACGCACCCATTCTCATTGTTAAAATCCTTGCATTTGCAAAATAAAAGAGGTAGAAACCTATTACAATCATGAAGAAGGTCTCGATACTTGCAAAAATCACTTGTTGAAGGTGAAAGAAGAAGCTTGCTATCCAAAAAGTTCAACCCTAAAAAAATGAGCCAAATTTGGCTTTTACTGATGCAATGGTCGAGCCCAGGGAGAGAAAATGTGTAAAAACATGGGACCCATTCCCCATTGAATTAAGATGCATTAAAACAACATGGGTATCCTTATAGACCCATACCTTGACATTTTTGGCCATGCTGAAGAAGAATGCGACCTATTTTGCATTAAAACTGGTTGTTGAAACGTCATTTCTGGCCATTACCACGTGCGAGACATTTCTTAACTTTCTCTCTCTAAACCGAACCAAAATGCAAAAATTACCATGGAGTCTTGTAGAGAATCTCACCAGCTTTCCATTGATTAAAATAACATGAAAATATGAGCTCTGGATCGAAAGTTATGGCCATTTGAAGATTTAGGGCAAAAATAGGGCCAAAAATGGAATGGCGGGGAAAAAATTTGAATTTTACCCTTTTTTGCATTTTGGAAAATTTTCCAAAAAATCCCCACTCACTCCTGTCATTTGGATGACATGTGTCAGGCTCTGATTGGCCGTGGGCTCATCCTTTGAAATTTTTCTTTCGGGCCCTTCCTTAATTTTTTGCCACTTGGACACGTGGCACTATTTTATTGGCTCGGGCCTGAGGGGCGCAATTTGCCTTTGAAAATTTGACATTTTTCACTTTGGGAAAATTTCCCATTTCCTCCCACGCTCCACCTAGCAGACACATGGCACGTTCTTATTCTTTGGTGGGGGCAGTGGGCCAAAACTTCACCTTTTGGATTTTCAGCAAAACACTTTGCCAAAATTTCAACTTTTCCTCCGCCCTCTGAAACTCCGAGATATGCATCTTACGGTGACACGTGTCGTGTTCTGGTTCATCGGTGGGTAGGCGGATCACAATTTACTTTTGGATTTTTTGGTGAAATTTTTTTCCAAAATTTCTAACTCCCCTCCACACCCCACTTTTCCAGTCCCTTAGGACACGTGTCTTGTTTTAATTGGCCGCGGGGCCATCTCTCCAAAATTTCCCTACGCAAACACTTAGCCAAAATTTTCAATTTCTACCCTTGGATGCGTGGCAACTCCTGATTCATTGGCGGGTCCCGCAGGAAACATTTCCTTTTGAAACCTACGCCAAAACACTTGGCAAAAAACCAAATTCTCCTCCGACCCCCGCCACTTCCTGGACACGTGGCACGTCCTGATTGGCTACGGGCCTTCTAGGGGAAAATTTCCCACAAAAACTCCACCGAGCCATAACTTGAAAAATATGAGGAGTTAGGAGGAAAAATTTACCTTTCTGGAAAGCTGAGAGAGAGCTCTATCCAATGGTGCCATTTTTAGAAAGATTTGAGTACTTAAAAATTAAAAATGGAGACTCGAGGCACAAGAGAGTAAGAACACAAGGAGTTAGCCACAAAAATGAGCAGGGGCACATTTTGGATAATAATTTTGGTGACTCGGAGGGGTCATCTACTTGCTAGATGAATATACCGAGCTTGCTTGAAGAAGCCCATTGGGCATGGAGTCATCAAATTTTAAATTCGAAACCCTAAGCTGACTTATAATGTTGCGAGGAGGAAGATGGAATATCACACGATGGAAAGCAAGGACTACAAAACATCTCTAGGGACAATGACAAGCTTTGTGCCAAAGCACTTAGGGAAAGAAAAAAAAACCTATAGAAAAACAATGTGCACAAGCACTTGGAGGAATGAAAACCTAAGCTAATATTTACAAGGTGGAGAATTTCCCTTTAGTAGCAAGCTGATGCTTTAGATAGATTCCATTGACTAGAATCTGCAGTTCTTCGCCATCCAACGAAGACAATTGGAAGGCATTGCTTGTCCTTACACTTTGTGACCATGTATGGGCCACTCCAAATGGCATCAAATTTTGAATGCCTTCCCTAGCTTTTCTCTATCTCGCATCCCATTTTAACACTAGATCTCCAACTTGGAAAGATCTACTCTTGGCCTTCCTATCAAAGGTCTTCTTGATCAAAGCTTGATCCTTCTCCATTGCTTGGGATGCCTGATCTCCGATCTCTTGGAGCTCCATCAACTCGCATATCTCACCTCCATGGGCCCAAACTCTAGCAACTCTAACTACTTCATGAGTTCTAATGTTGGCAACTCAAGTGACATGGGAAAGAATGCCTCTCTTCCATAAAAGCCTAAATGGAGAGTTACTGTGGATCTCTTGGGAGTTATCCTATCAACCCATAAGGCTGATTTCAGTTTGGTATACCAAGACCTCGATTCTCATCAAGAGTCCTCCTAATGATCCTCAACAAGTTCTTGTTTGTAGATTCACTGCCATTACCCCCGAGGGTAGTAGTTTGATGAAGTACTTAGGTAGATCCGTTCTTGACAACCCACTCGGTCACCTTAGATCTAATGAATGCTAATGCATTATCCGAGATTATTGTAGTAGGTATGCCAAATCTGGTTACTATCCCCTCATAGAAGTCTAAGATGCTAGACTCATTTGCTTCCTTGAGTGCTACTACTTCAGTCCACTTGGTGAAGTAGTACTGTGGTTCACTCAAAATCCACTTATGCCCTTGGCTTGAATTGGGATTAATGACTCGATGAAGTCCAAACCCCATTGTATGAATGGCTGGTCAACTGAAATTGGATGCAATGGAAGGGCAGCAAGCCTCTCTTTACCGTCGAAGAATGCACAATTCTTGCACCTTTTGATCCACGCAAAGTAATCACTAAAATCTTGGGCCAATAATAACCAGCCTTCATGATTTTTGTCGAGTTGTCATCCTTTGGTGCAAAATGACCACCAGCTGGTCCACCATGGAAGTCTTCCAACACCCTATGAATCGATTTGTGCTAATGCATCTCAAAGAGCACTCCATTCACATCTTTCTTGAACAAAACACATCGTCTACTATGGCATATGGGACAACTTGCAATCTGAAGTGTCTTCTTTGGGTCTTGTTCATCTCTGGAGGGCATAGGCCAAACTTAGGAAAGTGCATTATACCTTGGGTCCAGCAAGGAGTGGGGAAAAAATTATCCTCTTCTTGAGTGCTACCTTGCACATGGCTATCTTGAACTGTCAAAACAACCTCTTCTTTATTGCATACTCCTTTTTGCTTTCCCAGAATCAGCTACTCACACAATCCTTTTCCTCTTACCAGCTTGGTGACCTTGATCTCAATGTCATACTCCATGACACGAGTGATCCAACCTACCCTTTTCTCATTCAAATCCTTGTTGAGGAGGAAGTCCTTTACTCCCGCATGAGAGACCAACAAGCTAACCCAACCTTGTTGTTTGAGACTAGATGCTTGAATTTCTTCAAGCTTCGATTCACTGCAAGTACATGCTTCTCAATAAAAGAATATCTCACCTCATAGTCATCTGGGCTTTGGGTGAAGAAAGCAATTGGCTACTCATCATTATCCTTGTTCTGCTTTATACCAAAATGGCGTAAATAATATCATTACCTCCAAATGCATAGAGGATGAAATCCTTGGAGAAATCCGGTTGATGAGAGTTGGTGTTGTTGCAAATCAGCAAAACCCTGGGATGCAAATCAGTTTCTAAGTTGATTCTAGAGCATCCAATGTGATTGCACAACATGGAAACCTCTCTCCAAGTGTGGGACTTGTGAAAATGAGAGAGGAATCTCTAGATTAGAGGCTGGTTCCTCAAACTCCTCTAGATTTATATCTATATTTTGCACAACTACGAGGTTCTAATCCTAATTCTACCCTATATCAAAGGAGACAGGATAAAAATGCAAAATGAAACTAAACTAAAGATGGTGATGCACCAAAAGGAGTGGTGAAACATTTCTTGCCATATAAATAGACACAAATTCATGAAATGCAACAAGGGAAAACATACACAAGTTGATAGATGTAATTAGAGGTCTTGAAATGAAGTAAAACAATACAAACAGAGGACTCGAAAGCATTCATAGAGTTTCAGACTGTCAATTTCATGAAAAATCTCTTGCATTCCACCATCAAAGAGGTATAAACTCTGTTACAAACTGTAAAAAAGTTCTGATTCTTAACACTATCACTTCTGGAGGTGAAAGAAGAAGTTTGCAATGCCAAAAAGTGTTCCACCAACAAGAAATGAGCCAAATCTAGCTTTTACAATGCATGGGTCGAGCCCAGGAGAGAGAAAACATAAAAAACATGGGAGCCCATTCCTCATTGATGGAAAATGCATTAAAATAGTATGGAGGACCTTACAAACCCATACCCTATCATTTTTGACCATATTGGAGAAGAATGTGACCCATTTTGTATTAAATTTGGTTGTTGAAATGTCATTTCTGGCCATGGACACGTACCAGAACCGTTTTTGAATTTTCTCTCTCCAAACTGAACCAAAATTAAAAATTGACCATGGAATCATGTAGAGAATTTTAATAGCTTTCCAATTATATAAAGAACATGAAAATCCAAGCTCTAGATCAAAAGATATGATCGTTTGAAGATTTAGGGCAAAAACGGCCAAAAAACGGATCGGCGGAAAAAATTTCAAATTTTACCTCTTTTTTGTCTTTGGAAAATTTTTCAAAAATTCCCCATGCTCCGCTGGTTGGATGCCATGTGGCAAGCTCAATACATTTGTTGCGCATCACTCTCTCCTTTCTTCTCCATGGGTTTTTCTTTGAAAATTTGACCTTTTTATACTTTGGGAAAATTTCCCATTTTCTCCCCGCGCCCGCCACTTGGGACACGTGGCATCATTTGGTTCGTCGACAGGGGTACGGGAGAACCTTTACCTTTTAGTTTTTCGGCCAAAACTTTTGCTAAATTTTCTAAGTCCTCCCCGAGCTCCGCAGACTCCCCTTTTAAAAACTTGCAAGGCCAAAAACACTTGATTTTTGACACAGTCGAAATTTCCACCCTCTCCTCCGCCGCTTTGATCCATGAAGACACGTGGCTCACTGCCATTGGACGCGGGCTATGCGGGCTGGTTTTGGCCTTTGAAAATTTTACAAAAACTTAGCAAAAATTTCCATTTCACCCCGACGCCCACGAGCCTCCCTCGACACGTGTCGAAGTTCCTATTGTCACCAAAATTCAAAAAGCCCATGGAAAAAATATTAGCCAAATTTTTTATTGTGCCTCCCCTTGTGACACGTGTCACACTGTGATTGGTCCGCGGGCCCCGTGGGAAAAATTTTCCACTTGAACCTTCGACCAAAACTTGGAAAAATTTCCAATTTGCCTCCGACCCCGAACTCCTCTGCCACGTGGCAGCTTCCTATCACATTCACGGGCCTCAAATGGGAAAATTTTCCACAAAAACTCCACTGAGCCATAACTTGAAAAATATAAGGAGTTAGGAGGAAAACTTTACCTTTCTCGAAAGCTAAGAGAGAGCTCTATCTAATGGTGCCATTTCCAGAAAGCCTTGAGTGCCTTAAAATAAAAAAATGTGACTGAGGCACAAGAGAGGCAAGAACACAAGGAGTTAGCCACAAAAATGAGTAGGGCACATTTTGGATAACAATTTTGGTGACTCAGAGGGGTCATCTACCTGCTAGATGAAAGTACCAGTAGCTTGAAGCAGTCCATTGGGCATGGAGCCATCAAATATTTTGTTTAGAACCCCAACTAACTTAGAATGTGTAAGGAGGAAGATGGAATATCACATGATGGAAGCAAGGACTGCAAAACATCTCCAGGGACAGCAAGCTATGCCAAAGCACTTAGGGAAAGCAAAACTAACCTACAACAAAACAATGTGCAAAGCACTTGGAGGAATGAAAATCTAATCTAATATTTACAAGGTGGTAAATTTCCCTCTAGAAGCAACGCTTGAGATAGATTCCATTGACTAGAATATGCAGCTTCTTCACCATCCAATGAGGCCAATCGAAAGCATTGTTGTTCTTGCACTTTGTGACCATGTATGGGCCACTCCAAATGGCATCAAATTTTGAATGCCTTCCCAGTTTTGCTCTATCCACATCCCATTTCAACACTAGATCTCCAACCTAAAAGATCTATCCTTGGCCTTCCTATCAAAGGTCTTTTTGATCAAAGCTTGATTCTTCTCCATTGCTTGGGATGCCTCATTTCTAATCTCTTATAGCTCCATCAACTCGCACATATCTCACTTCCATGGGCCCAAACTCTAGCAACTCTAACTGCTTCATGAGTTCCAATGTTGGCAACTCAAGTGACATGGGCAAGATTGCCTCTCTTCCATAGACAAGTTTGAATGGAGAGTTACCTGTGGATCTCTTGGGAGTTATCCTATCAGCCCATAAGGCTGATTTCAGTTTGGTATGCCAAGACCTCTGATTCTCATCAAGAGTCCTCCTAATGATCCTCAACAAGTTCTTGCTTTGAGATTCTCGGCCCGGCCATTACCTCGAGGGTAATAGTTTGATGAAGTGCTTAGGTAGATCCCGTTCTTGACAGCCCACTCAGTCACCTTGGATCCAATGAATGCCAATGCATTATCTGAGATTATTGTAGCAGGTATACCAAATCTGGTCGCTATCCCCTCATAAAAGTCTAAGATGCTGGACTCATTTGCTTCTTTGAGTGCTACGTCTACCCACTTGGTGAAGTAGTCCGTGGTCACAAAATCCATTTGTGCCCTTGACTTGAATTGGGATTAATGACTCCAATGAAGTCCAAACCCCATTGCATGAATGGCTGGTCAACCGAGATTGATGCAATGGAAGGGCAATAGCAAGTCTCTCTTTCCCGTGAAGAATGCACAATTCTTACACCTCTTGATCCATGCATAGCAATCACTTTGAAAATTTTAGGCCAATAATAACCATCCTTCATGATTTTTAGAGTGTCACTCTTGGTGTAAAATGACCACCACTGATCCACCATGGAACTCTTCCAACACCCTATGAATCTGATTTGTGCTAATGCATCTCAAGAAAGACTCCATTCACATATTTCTTGAACAAAACTCCATCAACAATGGCATATGGGATAGCCTCGCAATCTGAAGTGTCTTCTTTTGGTCTTGTTCATCTCCGGAGGGCATAGGCCTGTGCTTAGAAGTGCATTATACCTTGGGTCCAGCAAGGAGTGGGGGCAGCATTGTTTTCTTCTTGAGTGCCACATGGCTCATGGCTGTCTTGAATGTCAAAAACAACCTCTCCTTCATTGCATGCTTCTTTTTGCTTCCCAAAACCATCTGCTCACACAATCCTTTTCCTCTACCAGCTTGGTGATTTTGATCTCAATGTCATACTCCATGACACGGTGATCCAACCGCCCTTTTCTCATTCAAATCTTTGTTGAGGAGGAAGTCCTTAACCCCAAAGATGTGAGACCAGCAATCGGACCTTGTTGTTTGAGACTAAATGCTTGAATTTCTTCAAGCTTTTGATTACTGCCAGCACATGCTTCTCAATAAAAGAATACCTCACCTCATAGTCATCTAGGCTCGGCTGAAGAAAGCAATTGGCTGCTCATCATTGTCCTTGTTCTCTGTACCAAAATGGCGTAAATAGTATCATTACCTCCAAATGCATAGAGGATGAAATCCTTGGAGAAATCCGGGTTGATGAGAGTTGGTGCTTGAGAGATGGCTTTTTGATTGCTTCAAAACTCTCCTTGCCTTCTACGTCCACTTGAAAGCCATGTTCTTCTTTAACATTTTGGTGATGGGCTTGACAAGGGTCAAAATCTAGGACAAACCTCCGAAAAAAGTTTATTCTCCCCAAGAAACTCAAGGGCCTTCTTGTGGCTTGGCAAATGGTAGTGCTCTTATGGCTTCAACCCTCTCTCGATCAATTGCTAATCCTTCTTTGGGAGACAATATGGCCAAGGAGCTTTCCTTCATGTGCAAGAAAGATACACTTCTTAGGATTCAAAGACACTCCAAATCTCCCGCACCTCATGAAGACTTTGTCTCAAATGAGAGAGGTGGTCTGCTGCATTCTTAGAAAAATAGTGATATCATCAAGGTAAATCAGCACCACGTTGTTAATCAAACCTTTGAACGCCATGTCCATTGCTCTTTCGAAGGTAACACTAGGCGTTGGACAACCCAAATGGCATTTTCCCGTATGCAAAAGTTCCCCATTTGGTCAGAAGGTCATCTTGAACCGATCTTCTTCCTTCACCATAATCTGATTGTATAGCCCGAGTAGCCATCAAGTAGTGAAACCTCTCGAGCCAGCCACAACTTCAAGCAAGATTTGCTCCATGGAAGGGAGTGGGTAATGGTCCTCGAGAGATGCTCTATTCAAGTCTCTCAAGTCAACACACAATCTGATCTCTCCACTCTTCTTTCTCGATCGAACCAAGTTGGCAACCCAACTAGAATGCTTGATTGGGAATATGATCTCTTGACTCAATCAGCTTGTTCAATTCTTTCCTCATGAGAGGCTCCATGTGTGGATTGACTGGGTCTTTGTTTCTACCTGACAGCTTAGTATTTGATCCAATTCAATGGTATGCTTTGAGCTAAGTTGGGATCAAACCTTTCAAATCTTCATAGCTCCAAGAAAACACATCGGGAACTCTCTTGACACAAACAGATGAACTCATACCTTTTTGTTCACTGTCATCTTTCCAATTTGTAATGGTTTGTTCTCTTCCACCAAGATGGATACCGAATCTTCTCTCTTGACATGAATGTTTGCTTTCTCTTCCTAAATTGATCATTGGGATTAAAAATGGACTCCAAAGTGATAAGTCCCTTGGGCAGCTTGTTAGTTCTCAGCTGTACCACTTGGTCACCATACTGTTGTTCCAGCTTTTCTTGATTCTTAGCTGAGAACTCAGCTTCTTCTTACAAGAAATGGATGATTTGCTGGTCATTCTCAAACACTTGCCAACTGACATTGTTATCTGGCACTGAAGGCCTCACAATCACATGGATGTTTGGTTGTACCTTGTCTTTTTGAATGCTTTCCACAATGTCAAAGGCTGCCCCTACTACTGCAAGCCTGTCAGCAGCTTGATTCTCTTTCCTAGGAATGGATTTGATGCCAAAACCCTCAAAATCTTCCATGAGGTCCCACACCCTCGTTTCAGTAGCACTTGAGTAGATCATTCTTAGCAAAGCATGTTGTCCTTGACTCGATTTACAATCAATTCACTGTCACCAAAGACTTACAAGTTCTTTATTTTCTTGTTGATTGCCCAATGCATCCTCGCACCAAGGCTTCATATTCAAGCAGTGTTATTGGAGCATGCAAACTGAAATCTAAAAGCTGAATAGTACTTTACTCCTCGAGGTGAAACAAGCATGGCTCCACCTCCCGCACCTTGTCTACTCCTTGATCTATCAAAAAAAACTGCCATACCTCATTGTCATCCTTCATGGTTTGGCTTGGTGATGCTAGAATAGGCTGATTTTCTTCGTGTATGCAATAGACCCCAGCTTCAGCATTCTTCTACTTCTTGATAAGGATCAAAAGCATGTACCTTGTTTGCCCATTCATCAAGAGTTAGATCAAGGATGCTTCCAACCTCGTGTCACTTCATCGGTGCTTGGGTGGTCTTCTTGATCAAATGCTGAACAAATTGGCATTGATCTCACTTGGAGTGTAAGGCTCAATGTGGAAGTTTGCAATAGGTTCAGACTTTGATTGTAGCCTTAGTTCCATACCTCGCTCAACAAAGATGTGTGACCAATCAAAGCAGACAAATATCCCCCAATCTTGGTCATGGAAGTCCTTGACAAGCATAGGGCAAAGAGTGGTGGAAGGTCTATGACCGATACATCTTTGTAAAACAACAACATTCGACATGCATGCAAGGTAAGACTCAAGTTTCTAATCACCCCAACTATTGTTACCGCTGTCCCATCTAGCCAGCACTACCCCTTTGGATATGGTTTCATACTAGAGCCCTAGCTGATCGCTATTTGTTTAGGGCATCACCGAGCTACTTGCCCCGAATCTATCATGCAATTGTGTACTAACCGATTTCCAATGATTAATGAAACATGAAAGGAGGGGGCTTCAACATTTTACCTTGCTGTCCTCCATGATTTCCTCAGTCAAGGCAAAGATTTGTGAGCACTTTCTCAGATCTGAACTTGCTGATTCGAAGTTGGCCAAATTCTTCATGGCAGCTTGTAACAAGTCTCTTTGGCCTCGGGATAGATAGGATTCCCACATTGATATATTAACATTTGTCTTCTTCATCTAATCAATGATATTGAATGGTGATGAAGGATCTCTTTGTTGCCCCTTTGCTTGTACATTATTCATCCTTACACGTGGCAGCAATAACCGTATTTGAGTTAGTCTAGAACTTGCTCTTGGCTGCCCAGTGCATTTGAAATTGATTTTACTTGCCAACCATTTATAGAGCCATGGAAGGTTGTGGATTGCTCGAGGTAATGGCTGTTCTTCACCCAAATTCCTTCTTTTTGACCTTGTGTTGGCCGCAACACCTTGAGAAATCGCTTGATTCATGCCACAAAAATCTTCTCTTGCCGGCAATTACCAATGTGGTGTCATTGGGGCTGATTCATTGAATGTTTCTTGTTGTTGGTTGTTTCCTTTACTTCCTTCACCCTCCACACCAAAAGAGTTGTCACCATTAATGCTTGATTCAAAGCACCATCAAGCACATATATTGGTTATGAGGTTCATCGCATGGAAAACACCAATCATACTCTTGAGCAACGTTGTTTTGTGTTGGCACCAATGCCTTAGAGGGCAGATATGGCATTAGGATTATAGGGCTGAAATGGTCTCCATCGGGTGGAGGCCTTGCTTGATTTATATTTGCAGCTGGATTAGGAGGTCTTTTGGTTGGTATGGCTGCTCTGCTTGCCGAGCTTGGGGCTGGTAAGAAGGTCTAAAACCTTGGGCTTGCACGCTCTTGAGAGTAACTACCTCATTGCCTAGGTTTTGCAATTGCTTCATGACTTCTCGAATCTTATTTGGGGTACTTGGAGATGAAGTAGAAGCTTCATTTGAACTCTGATTTCTAGGAGTGGGAGAAGGAGTCAAATTAGGTGCTTGATTGGTGTTTGGACTCTCTAAACTTGGAAACAATGGCATGAGAGGTCTAGGGGCTAGTTTGCCACTTGGATCAACAATTTTCAGCCCTAATGGCAATGCTATAAACCATAGGGATAGTTATGCCTCCCATGGACTCGAATCAACATAGAAATATCAGAATTTAGAGCTTTGAGATAATAGAGAAAAGCACCTTCTTTGTTGGTTTGATCCCATTGGAATTCTCTCCCAAGTCTTTTGAAATCAAGTTGAAATCGGTCAGTCTGCCATATCGGGAGCTCTCTTGATGGTCATACCGCTCCAAAAGAGACAAGTTTTCTCTTCTCTCCAAATTGCTCATGAAGTGCTATACATAGTTGATTCCAATTTGTGATAGAACCAGCTCCAAGGCTTCTAAACCATTGTAATGCTTTCCTTGAATGAAGATGCCAAAGAACTTGACAACCACTTGCATCTCATTGATTTCATGAATTGCCCAAAGGTTAGCAATATCCTTAACATGATCACCTGAGTACTCCGATTTTCTCCAGCGAAGTATGGAATGTTCTAAGGCCGCAATAGGAATTGGATGTTGTGCATTGAGGCAAGTGGGCCGCTGCTTTCCATGAAGTTGACATAGGGGTTGTTTTGTGCCATTCTAATTGGTCTTAAAACCCTCATGATCAATGAAAGGCCTACTAGGTGGAGGAGTTGAAAGAGTTCTATTTGGTGGAGATGGAGACCTTTGAATCCTTCTTCCTCTTTGCTTCTTCTTGAGATAATCAGTAGGTATTCAAACAACACTTCTTCTTCTCCAACTCTTGACCTTGTGGTGATTCTTCTCATGAGTTTTCGTGCCCGCACGCTAAAACCAATTGATTCTTCCCTTTGGAGTCGCCAGATATGTAAATTATAGATATTTTGAAGCAAGAAAATTGCAGCAGATGCACATCAACTTTGCTGCAATAAAAATGAGACCTCTAAGGTCCCACCCGGCGTGCCAAAACTATTGTTGCAAATCAGCAGCACCCTCTGATGCAAATCAAGGTTTCTAAGTTGATTCTAGAAGCATCCAATGTCGGAGATTACGACAACATGGAAACCTCTCTCCAAGTGTGGGACTTGTGAAATGAGAGAGGAATCTCCAGATTAGAGGTTTGGTTCCTCAAACTCCTCGATTTATATCTATATTTTCAGCACAACTACAGGTTCTAATCCTAATTCTACCTTAGATCGCAAGAGACAGGGATAAAAATGCAAAAATGAAACTAAACTAAAGATGGTGATGCACCAAAAGGAGTGGTGAAACATTTCTGCCATATAAATAGACACAAATTCATGAAATGCAATAAGGGAAAACATACACAAGTCGATAGATGTAATTAGAGGTCTTGAAATGAAGTAAAAACAATACAAAATGAGACTCGAAAGCATTCATAGAGTTTCAGACCTGCACAATTTCTATGAAAAAAATCTCTTGTGATTCCACCATCAAAGAGGTATAAACCTCATTAAGCAAACTATGAAAAAGTTCTGATTCTTACAACTATCACTTGGCTGGAGGTGAAAGAAGAAGTTTGCAATGCCAAAAAGTGTTCCAAACTCCTAACAAGAAATGAGCCAAATCTGCTTTTACAATGGTCATGGTCGAGCCTCAGGAGAGAGAAAACATAAAAACATGGGAGCCCATTCCTCATTGATGGAAAATGCATTCCAAAATAGTATGGAGGACCTTACAAACCTATACCCTATCATTTTTGACCATATTGAGAAGAATGCGACCCATTTCAGTATTAAATTTGGTTGTTGAAATGTCATTTCGCCATGGACACGTACTCAGAACTATTTTTGAATTTTCTCTCCAAACCGAACCAAAATTAAAAATTTACCATGGAATCATGTAGATAATTTTAACAGCTTTCCAATGATATAAAGAATGAAAATCGATCTCTGATCAAAAGATATGATCGCTTGAAGATTTAGGGCAAAACGGCCCAAAAACGGATCATGGAAAGTTTTCAAATTTTACCTCTTTTTTTTCTTTTGGAAATTTTTTTCAAAAATTCCCCATGCTCCATCGGGTCGGATGCCACATGGCAAGCTCGATTCATCATGCAATTCTCTCCTTTCTTCTTTTCATGGGCTTTTCTTTGAAAATTTGACCTTTTATACTTTGAAAATTTCCCATTTTCCCTCGTGCCCCACCACTGGGACACGTGGCATCATTTGCTCAACAACGAGGGCGTGGGGAGAACTCTTTACCTTTTAGTTTTTCAGCCAAAACTTTTACAAATTTTCTTGAAGTCCTCCCCGATATGCTCACGCACTCCCTTTTAAAAAAACTCGGCCAAAAACTTAGTCAAAATTTCCACCCTCTCCGGACACTGCCGCTTGATCCACGAAGACATGTGCTCACCGCTATTGGACGTGAGCTATGTGGGTTGGAGCCACCGTTTTGGCCTTGAAAATTTTACAAAAACTTAGCAAAATTTCCATTTCACCCCTTAGGTACTGTGACCTCCCTCGAAAAGGTGCTGAGTTCTGTCATTCACGGGCAAGAGAATTCAGTAGGGCCCATTGAAAAACATTTAGCTAGGCATTTATTACATTAATGGTGGAAAATATGCACGATCGTAAGATTACAGTCCTCTATAGTCCTGGGGGATCAGTAATTTTCCATTTCAGAGGTTCGACTCAAATACTGAAGATTTTTACTCATCTCTTGTATGATTTTGCAATTTTATAACAGGGCTAAAAAGATGACAGCTGGACTTTTTAGCCCAATGCTAACATGCAAAAGTGGTAAATTTAATGTCGCTTTCAAAGTCATCTAAGATAAGCGAACACCGGTTTATGTGCTGTGGTGGATGGAGGATGATACGATAAGCAGCCATGTCATTCAGCATAAAGGCAGATCTGATACCTTGATGAAAAAAGGAAAAATGGGTGGGACAAAATAAAAGAGCAAGGCTGCAATTGAATCAG